>JAMPIV010010032.1:0-81269 GCA_024509875.1 Oreohelix idahoensis
AAAAACTTTTACGGATGTTTGCAGACAAGATGGAGTTGCGACACACGTGAATTAGGTGACGGGCCTGTATTCTACATAGAACTGAAGGGTGGTGGTCATGATGATGATGATTGAATAACTAAAAATATGCAGGTTTTTTTTTTTTCAATTCACATAATAATAGCAATACTTAAGTGTGGAAAGGTCGTGTTTGTATATGTCTTAAGAGACCAGTAGCAAAGAGAATTCGGTTACACCACGGGGGTCTTTGTTACTTGTAAAACATGTAATTTATTTATGTAGCGACTAAAATATTTTGACTTAATATGAACGAAATGCTCCGTCATAATTAACAGTCATCTCACCTTGCATCCTTTAATATTCAGTACACATGTGGCCTGTGTCGCCCTTTCCCCTCCCCTCCCCTCAGGCCACATGCTATCCAACCTGGGATATGTCCTTAAAAACCTCAAGCGTACTCTAGGAAAGAGCTGGGAAGCACCTCGTAAGAGTATTGCAAGCATTGTAGAGAAGAGTCATTCAAACAAGGCTGGAGTGCCCTTACATAACGAGTTGATAGAGTCCGAGGTACCCTCAGACTCAATTGTCCACGATGTCTTGTCTTGGAGCAAGTAGGCTTCTTGGTTTGTGAGTAGCTTTTAGCGACGGTCAACGACCGCGAGAAAGTATTTTAATGGAGTCTGCTTCTCAGTGGCAGACGTGTAGTAAGGTTTATTTTGTCCACTTTGTACCTATTCTCTAACACGCGCTGTTTATTGAGCCGTAAGATAATAAATATACACAAACAAAACGGCTATAAATAGTGCAGGTTTGTTGTTAAAGGTACAGGTAGTCCCGTATCAGATGCTGCCGTAGGGGAGTGAAGTGTTAGAGACTTCACCATACTAGGCCCAGTGTCGAGAGGTGGGGTGACTAGCTCCCTTCCTCGCTATCCTTTTCTTCCCTGACTAAAGAGCAGAGTCAAGTACCCATTTACAGTTGGGTGGACTGGAACGTGGCGACACCGTGAATCGAACCCGGCACCTATGCCGGGAGAGACTAGCGCTCTAACCACTCTTGTGTGTAATCACATTATTTAAATCTACCCTAATCGGAATTTCAGGTCAGCAGTTTATTTCGTAGGGATGAAGATTATGAAATTCCTTATACAGTGTATGTAATTAATATGAAGAGAAGAAAACAAAAAGGACTGAAAACTGCTCGTTTATCTCGTTCAGTGTTGATGATGATTTCTGCCCTTTTCAGCCGTTTTAATTCTTGATTATATGAAACTAGATACTGCGAATGTAAGGATTATGTTTTTACTTGTACAACGCTGCACTGCTTGAAATTAATATTTAAACTGCGTGTGAGAATAAATGGTTTCGGTACAATAGATGAGAGAAGGAAAGGGCAGAATGATAGGCGGGCCTGCGTGCCAAATTATCAACCATTTGAAAATAAAGTTGCGTTATTTCGTGCGTTCATTTAAGTTGTCTTTTGTGTATTCATTAAGCTGCCGAAGCTGTTTTACGGATTCATTTATTCATCAGGAAAACTGTAGTAATACTAATTCGTATTCGCTGTTTATGTTTCATCCCTTTTTCAGTCTTACTGTATGTTTCGTTTAAAAGAAAAGCACACACAAAAATAAAAGAAAGAAATAATTTTAAAAAACATACAAGGCGGCGTTCTTATGTTTCGTCACCCATTTTTGTCCCTGTCACCAAGTGGAAATGAAGAAGATTAAATATAACAAGAGCTGTTCTTTAATTCCGCTTAAATAATGTTGTTGTTCTTGTGAAGAGTGGGCGCATTGATTGAAATTTAAAGCTCTTAAATCACGCGTGACAGCGGGCAGGGAATGGGGAGGAATGAGCATCGGGGATTGCTCGTTTATCTTGCCGTGTCATCATCATCATTATCAGCATCATCTTCTTTTTCACTCCTTTTGAAGCATAAAGCCATCGCTGCAGGAGGAAGCCCACACCTCTAAGCACAAGCTCGTGCAGCAGTGACTTCTGTAGCGTTTTGTTGTACGTGACGTTACCAGCCCCACGCGCAATCTCTTATTATTTACGATATGCCTGAGAGAAAGTAGTCCCTGATCTTTCTTTTGTCGCCTCCGCAGTGAGCCCTAGGAACTACACGGGGAAAAGCGTGTAGGCCAGACCTTGCTGAAGGGGCACTTTCGCCCCATGTCTGTCTGCCTTCAACACCTGTCTGTCTGTCTGTAGGAATGACTTTCTGTCTCTTTGTCCATTGATGTGTCTTATCCTCCGTTCTCTCTCTCTCTCTCTCTCTTTCTCACTCACAGACACACACACATATTCTCTCTCATTCTCTCTCTCTCTCTCTCTCTCTCTCTCTCTCTCTCTCTCTCTCTCTCTCTCTGAGTATATATATATATATGCCAGTCTATCAGTCTTCTTGTTTGTCTGTCCCTTTATCGGTCTGTCACTACCTACTTACCATACTACTTGTATACCCTTGTATCTGTTTGTCTGTCTTCTTATCCGTTTGTATGCTTATCTGATTGTTTATTTATTTCTCTTTCGTTCAGTCTGTGTAGCTGTCTGTCGTCCACTCATGTAGCTCATGTGTGTCGGCCAAACTTCTCCTCAGGACAGACCAAACAAACAAGCAAATTCGTGTTGTTTTAAAAATGGCATATAAAGCAAGTTACTACATTAATCATCGCTACAAGAGCATGTCAGTGTTGTATGCAGGACTAGCTGTAGTTATGGTTCCAATCTGTCTAGGGAGCGAAGAGAAATTGATGAATATGAAGATGATAATGACGACGGCGGTGAACATTACTTTGAAATCTGAAAGAGCTGTCTCATATAATTGACAGTTTAATGGTCCAGTAAATATAAATTTAACTTCATATTTGACTAAATTATATTATATTTATATTTTTGGTCTTAAAAGCGAGTCTTTCTTGGCCACTCTGGCATGGTATCTTACCATTGAGCGTTATTTTCGCAAACGGGCTTTCTACTTGTCAAGTGAAATCGACCATTTTATTTAACTTCAAGCGACGGAACGCTGCCGGAATCTGCTAGCTTTGGTTGTGCTAATGACGCCATTTGATTGGAGTATGTCACCTGGCGCAAGAAGTGGAAAATTGCAAAATTCAGAAGCTTGCTGCATCATTTAGTGTAATTTTCCCGCTTTTGAAAGAACTGTCGGTTGGGTGCCAAATTGGCCTTTTATTTGCTTCTTGATGCAGTCGCTGGTTTTCGGATGGCCGGGCATGACAGCCGTTGTTGTGTTTATTTGGTCAAGGTTTTCGCGCCCAAAGTGTAATTTTTTTCCCCGTGTGTTATAATTAGACTTAAGTGAGTTGAAAACAAGCGCTGTCATTCATATCCAAGACATATTTTCTTAATTTTAGCTTTTATTATCAGTACGCATTCACGCACGTGCTAGCTAGTTTCATATCCGGTGCGTATCGCTATAAGAAACATGGCCAGACTAGTCTCGCTTCAAGCAGTGGTACGGCAGCAGACGGTGGCTAAGTCTTGGAAGAAAGGCAAGGATATCTTAGGCGTTCTCAACTAGCAGTCTTTTGTGAGGTTAATTTATAGACATTTCTCCGCGTCTTTCAACGAAGGACCGTATGCAATTAGCGATTCTTCCGTGGAACACTGGCGACATAAATAAGGAACATTCGCTCAAGATTAATGGTATTGAAGTAAATCCACGTTGGATCTCTGACCTTTTTCTGAGAGCCACGGGATTATCATCTGCGGACGTTCCATACACACACTAGTCCCCATTACTCAATTCGCTTTCGTTGCTGATGCATTTATTCCTCAGTTCCTAGAAGAGCCACTAGGAGGCACTTTTTCTCGCTCAAATGCAACATGCCATAATCGCTTTTTGTTCCTGGCCTCGCAGACGATGCTGCATTGTAAAATATCGTTGGGATAATCGCTCGAAGGCTGTACAAGTATCTTGGGTAAAAAAAAAATGCTTTAAAGCCTGGAAACGTGCATTTAATGTGTGGCTTTTGAAAGGCCACGTACAGGTTAGCTTTGGGTATAGTGTTAATCAATAAAGTCGTCTGCTCAAGCCATTCCCGCCTTAGTTTAGTCTCAGAGTGGATTGAGTAGTCGGTGAAAATATGAGTATGTGTGGCCTTGATATACGGCATACGCTAGGGGAGATAAATGCCGATGTTGTTTTTCTTAAGTTACGTTTTATTGGTTATGGAAAAAAGATCCAAAAAGAGGATAGGAATGGCTAAAATTACATTTAACATCATGTGACAATAAACAAAACTAAAAATAACTCACACATTAAAAATGAGAGTCAACACTTGTTATATATACATGCGGAAACATGGACAATGAACAGGCAATTGTAAGAAAGAAATGAGGCTATTGAGATGTTGATATGTAAAAAAAAACCGGGGTGTGTCCTCATGGAAAGAGGAGAAAGAATTGAGGCTGTTATGATGTCGATATCCTGTATAGAAAAATGGGGCGCATCTCATGGAAAGAGAAGAATACAGATAAAGAGGTCACAGAAAAACTAGGAATGAAAACAAGAAATAATAAATGAGATCAGAGTTTGTGTAACATTTTGGTCATATAAAAAGACAACACTTTGCTGAAAACCATAATGGAAGGACAAGTTGAAACTAACGTGCAAGAGGAAGAAATCGCTGTAAGTGGGAAGTTAACATTAAGAGATGAACAGGAAAGATCCTGTACCATCGGAACAAGAGACAAAACGAACGAACGAACGAACGAACTTTATTTTCAAAGGGTTAAGAATTGGGCACGCAGGCCCGTCTGACATTCTGCCCTTCCTCTCTCTCTCATCATATATACTATATCCTTTCATCCTCACAGAAGGTCTTAGATCCATTGCAGTAGAACTGGTTAAAATATACATAGCTGAAGTATCCTGTCTTTTATGCTACTTAACCAGGGGTGCATGCTAATCTTATTGTGCAGCCTACGAAGAAAATATACACAAGTTAGACACAATTTCCTTCTAGAGCTTTATATAGTAAATTTATGTTGTATTTCCTCAGGAGGCTATGGAGGTCAAGGTTATGGAAACCATGGCAATTCCACTAGCCAAGGAGGTAACTACAGGAGCGGTCAGAACGTTCGAGATCAGGGGTAGGTTTGATTTATTTCTTTCTCTTTGTTGACACTTGGGTTTATGAATGTATTTGTTTGTTGGGTGATTTGTGTTTATGAATGGAATGTATTTGTTTGTTGGGTGAGCCTGGGCTTGTTTTGTCTTGTAATGTACCACCTTTTCGTTTCTGGGTCTGTTGCACGTAGGAGACAGGTACAGCATGTGTTGGCAGGGGCGACCTTAGCGTTGGGCATTTCGGGCAGTGCCCGAAAGCCCTCATTTAGTAGTGGAGTTCACGCTCTCCTAACCACCTACTCTAGCCTATGCTTTTTTTTTTTTTGCATGCGAGATCGATTACCCTGGGCCCCCATCACTGCCTATCCGCCCTTGGCATACGGTTTTGATTCAGTAGTGCCAATCCTCATGATCATTTTCATTCAGTGCTCTTCGCGGAACATTAAGCCGTACTGTACAAGGAGCCTGCACCAATCATTCACGTCACGTGCCCCGGAAGCAGTCAATTTGTTTTATGTGATGATGTAGCCAGTCCCATGCACACCCTTATATTAGTCGCCTTGTACGACATACTTGAGCGAACAGTAGTCCTTTTCTTCAGAGCCGCCCCCCCCCTCCCCCCGGGGAACTACGCAGGGCAAGTATATTTGAATAAACGCCCAATCTCCATCTCTGGTTGTGTTTAGTTTTACGCTGTAGACTACTCGAAGAAATGATGTTTCCTTCCTATTAGAATCGCGACTGGTCTTCTATATTTTCACTATATCAGGTCCACCTTTATGAAGTGGGTTGGCCAGTTTTCCCTTACTCGCTGTCTTTTCCTTCCCTAACTCAAGGGCATAGTCAGGTACCCATTTACAGCTGGAGCGTGACGCTACCAAATTTCGAGAAGCAAACGCTCTAACCACTCAGCCAATCTGTAGTGAAATTGACAGAGATACAACGGTAAAATACCTCCAAAGATAACATGTAAGGATAAAAACATAATGCGTAGGCTGCTGTAGTACATGATCGCCTAGACCGCGGGTCATCATCCTCCATAAAAATTGACTTGCTAGACAGGAGGGGAACGGCGGATCAAAAAGGAAAAAAATATGACTGGAAAGATTGCGTGAGACTGGAAAGGCTAAGGAGACGCAATTGGGGGGGGGGGAAACGGAGAAAAGTCACGTTTCCCAAGTTGACATAAAAAGTAAGCAACTCGACAGAAGGGACCATAGATATGTTACGCCACAGTCATTTATTGGACGCTTTTGCAATACCAAGCCCTTGATTTGAATTCAGCGGCTAAAACGCAGATGTTTGGAATATTACAAAATTTAAAAAGTACTTTTTTCTTAATATTAATGTTAGGAATATAAAAATTAGCTGGCCGGATGGCCTATTCTGAGCAGTGAACTAATATGTTCTTAATTTTACAGACGGATAGATAATATTGAAGATAATGACAAAAGACAGTGTTGTTCACATCATCGACAGACTGTATTGAATCTAAAAGTGTCGCTAATTGCACCAAAAAAAAACACGACCTCGAAACGCAGGTGTTCAAATCTACGTAGTATGGAAGAGAAGGGATACTTGTGGTGGCTGTGTCTAAAAATAACTTTTAACGACAAAATTTTGGAGGGGAGAGAAAGGTTGGTTCAAAAATCAAGTACATTTTGGTAGAAACACAAGTAGAGACGGACAGACTAACAGATAAACACCCATACTTGACTGAAGCATGACTGAAATGACTTTAGTGTAGGAAATTTGAAAATCAAATAAACCTAGGCAGTGATTGGCCACAGACAAGCATATCATTAGCGCTCAGACGCGAAAGTGGGGTCATTTCTCAATAGTTGTTCAGTGATAGACACAGATTTTAAAGTGTGGTGATTTCCATATGAAAGAAAGTGTAAGAAGTTTAGGGACGCCATACTATAGCCAGCAGCTCAGCTGAGTTTTGCTAGCAATTCTGTGTTATTTATTCATAATCTGGTAAGATTGAAATTATTTCCTTATATATATTTTGAATATTGTTTCATGTTCGAGTGATTTGATACTGCCATATCGAAATCTAGCCTTACAAACAAGTAGGGATTTGCTCTAGACCCCCCGCCCAAGTCAGGGTCTAGGGACCAACAATGTACATAAACTCCAGCAAGGGTTAGGCAAGACAGATCAAGTGTTGAGAATAATGAAACATATTACCTATCCTCTTTTAGGGCAGAAAACTAATAAATATTTTTCAGAATCTATAGTCTGGGAGGATCTATCTGATGTAAAACCACCATGGTAACTGTGCTGTTTGGTCAGAGAGATCTGACCTGTCTGTATGATGTGGTTGTTGTGTCAGTGTTGTGTCCAGACGTGGGTAGAGAATAGATTTTGACACATGGCCCATACTTTGATTGCAGAGCTGTGAGTTTTCTGTTGTCAACAAAGCAGTGTCTATTCAGTTGGTGACTTTACTCGAGTGTATCTGTGCAGTACTTGTGACAGAGACCACCATTATTGCCCGCCAGCACGGAGAGGTGGGACCATCAGATTTCAGCACCAAGCTACAACTACAAGATGAGTGAGCCTCTGGTCTGCTGGACATTCACCAACGCTGTAGTTACTAATAACCCCATAAAAATTCCCACCATTTTCTGGACACTGTGTAGTCAATATAGACAGGTGTGATGAGGCCACCCCAACAGCACAAACATTAACTATCCTCCCAAGTAGATGACTACTAGAACATTTTAATAAAACTAACTAGTATAGTACATATATATGTACACTATTGCATTTATGATATAATATTCCATGCATTTCTTTTCATAATCTCTAAATCCTTTTAAGTTCTGGTCAACCTAAAAAATTGATCCAGAACAAAATAAATGTAATATAATTCTATCAAAAAATTTTACACACGTGAGTTAGTTCAGTGTATTTTAACATTTATTAATATTATTAGTCTTGTTAAATATCTGTGGGTATATCTATAACCTATTACACCACACTACATATCATAACCCTAGACACTTTACGTAGCCACATTCATTAAAAAAAATTAAGTGTGAGGTCGTAGTGGTAGCAAGAAAGGCCTTCTGACAATCTCAACTACATTTTATCTCAGGAGCCTTCACAGCTGGCCTCATACAATTACATTTAGTAATATCACCATCATACAATACCATCAACACCACTACATATATTGGGGTCTTGTCCAGGGGATAATTAGCCCAACAGTAATATTAGGATCTCCTGGTGGGAGAAATAAAAGTAGGGAAATAAATTGTAAAATTCCCTTTAACATTAAAAGTGTCCCTGCAGATAAAAGTTGGTGAATCTTCACAGCCAGTAATAATTAATTAGTTAACTGGTTAGTTAGAATTAGTTAGACTATAGTCATAAGAAGTACTTAGTGTATTTACGGGTTAGAGATTTAGCTTGTATATTATTATATTGTCTAAAAAGTATGGCGGAGCTGGCAAAATTTAGATCAGCTGCTGTGCTCACCGCGAAGGAGATGGGAATGGATGGTCAAATTTTAATTCAATACGTAACGGCTGAATGTGATAAATATATTGAACGGGAAGAAAGGAGGTTAGCTGAAGAGAAGAGGTTAGAGGCTGATAGAGAAATTAAGAGGCTGCAGATTGAGGCAGAAGAAAAACGACAGCAAAGGGAGGCAGAAGAAAAAAAGATTGACTGCCGTAAGGGAGGCAGAAGAAAAAAGATTGACTGCCGAAAGGGAGGCAGAAGATAGAAGGTTGCAAAGGGAGCACGAATTACGACTAAGGGAGCTGGAATTACAAGGCCCGGCTCCTGAAAATGGTGCCAGCCCTTTTGCCTCAGATGCTACGCCCAGTCTGGGAGCCTCAAACTCAGCTATGGGGTTTCATTTAGACCATTTTGTTGAAAAAGACGATGACATAGAGGGTACCTAGGACGTTTTGAGTTATTAGCTACTACATATGGGTTAGAGAGAGAGAGGTGGAGCTTAAAGCTATCACAGGGATTGAGAGGTACTTCTTATGAAGTATTTGCCAAAATGAACAGGGAAGACCAAGACAATTATGACATGTTAAAGCAGGCTTTGTTATTAAGGTACGAGAAGAATGGTGAATTTTATCATAAGAAATTTAGAAATGCCAAACTGTTGTCTGGGGAGACATACCACCAATTCTCTGCTAGACTAGAAACCTATTTGGAGAAATGGACGGCTCTGGGAAGACCCAAGATCTTAAAGAAATGATCATGATTGAGCAATTGAGAGAGTCCATGGCTCCAGACATGAGAAAATTTCTCATGGAACAAGGTGCAGAGAAGTTGGGGGAAATTTTAAATGTTGCTGAGAGGTATCAGGCAGCTCAGGCAGAGGTAAGTGGTGCTAAAAGAAGCACATAGACAATTTTAAAGCTCCACAGCAATTTAATAAATTTGATAATAGAGAGCAGGGAAATAAAGGTAGGACAAACTTTGAGCGGCCAAGAAATGACTATCGCGACAGAAACTCACAGTTCAATGACCAAAAGTTCAATGAAAGAAAACCGTTGAACCAAGGAAAAAGATGGTGTAAATGGTGCAAGAAGGATAACCATAACACCGAATTTTTGTAGAAGGAAACCTTCAAACATTGCTGCAATGAAGTCGGGGACGCAAAGATTAAAGGTTAATCCTAATGGACAACAGGAACCTTATCACCCCCCAGTTTGTGAGGATGTTATTTGTAATGGGGTCACCATAAGGTGCCTTTATGATACAGGTTTGGATTATGATTCAGTTGTGAAGTCTAGCCTAGTGGACCCAAGTCAGTATACCACAGAAACAGTGGAAATACAAGGGGCGACTAAGGACATACCACTCATGACACTTCCCATCGCAAGGATAACGGTGAAAACTCGCTATGTGGAAGGAGAAATCAGAGCAGCAGTGATAGATGAACCAATCTACCCTCTGATATTGGGGTGTAGATACGTCTTCTTGGGAATCCCGAGAAACCTGTGATCATGGCGACAGTGCAGACCAGGTCACAGAAGAAGGAGGAAGAAGGTGAACCTATAAATGCTCATCCAGAGGAGATGAGGAAGGCGCAGGCTGAGGATAGGACACTCAAGCCCTGTTTTAAAAAATTGCCCAAATGCCACACACCTCCGAGCAAGGGGGAATATTTCATGAAGAACAAACTATTATACAGGAAGACAGGAACTAGATCCCCTGGTCACGGACAGTTAGTTCTTCCCAAGATATATAGGGCAAACTTAATAAGGAGCTTACATGTTGGAAAAGATGGTGACCATGAGAAAGTCGGTACCATCTGCCAAAAGATTGCTCGAAAATACTATTGGCCCGACGTAAATGTCGATGTTGAAAACTTTGTAGAAGCATGTGGCGTATTTCATGAGGGAACACCCACAAAGGGAAAATATGTGCAGGACCTAGAAACGCCACGGGGCAACTTTAGGCCTGAAAGGAAAACTAATTATACTCGGGTAGACAAAGTGGAATGGGAGCCCCCTTTTCACACCCAGTCTTCACTTGAATGGATTAACATGGCCACTATGCGAAGAGTACAAAGAAGAAATTTTACCCAGGATAAGATGACAATCCCTCGGTCAGACTTATATAAACTGGAAGAACAGACAAGAGAGCGAAGATCTCTCATAAGCAATCTAAAGTGGGGAGACAAACCCCAGAAAAAAATTGGTAGTGGTCGATTTGTGAGTGATGATTCTAGGAAGAAAAGTCCTCATTATAAAGCTTCTAAGGGACGGGACCAGACGGGTTCCATGAAAAATACGTATGATAAATTAAAGATCCAGATGTAACTTTATTAAGGACCTGGACAGATGAGAAGGCGGAAGAGACTGTTACCTCATCGTATCAATATGTGAACGAACTGACCACTCGTTTGAAAGCTGGATGGAAACTGGCAAATGATAATTTGAAGCAAGCCAGGAAGAAACATGCAGCATATTTTAATAGGAAGGCAAAGGACAGGGAACTGGCAGTCGGAGAGAAGGTGCTGCTTCTACTACCGGGAAGCCAGAATAAATTACAAATTGGTTGGCAAGGTCCATATACGGTTCTAGAGAAGGTGTCTAGAACAAACTATAAAATTGACAAAAAGGGGAAGGAAAAAGTTTATCATGTAAACCTGTTAAAGAAGTATCTGGACAGACCACTCCAGGAAAGCACCCCCTTATTGACCTTGGCTATTGCAACCCAGATGCAAAAAGAACCACTCACCTCACATGAATACCCATTACATCCATGTGAAACAGCAGCACAGGTAAAAGTCAGTAAGCATCTGACTAAAAACCAGAGGGAGAGAGTTCAAAAGGTTCTGGAGGAACATACAGATGTATTAACAGATAAACCAGGCCATACAAATTTGCTACAGTATGACATGAAACTGGTAGACTCAAACCCAATCTGTATGAGAGCCTATTCTATTCCGTTCGCGAAGGAGAAGGCATTGAAGGAAGAAATAGAGTATTTGTTGAAGGAGGGGATTATTTCGCACAGTGAATCATCTTTTAGTTCTAGTGTCGTTTTGTTGAGAAAACCGTCTGGGGAACACAGACTGTGCATAGATTACAGGAAACTGAATGCTGTCACAGAAGGACAAGTGGATCCATTACCAGACACAAAACAGTTATTTGCCAGACTGAACAAGGCAAAATACTTTTCAAAGGTGGATCTTAGTAAAGGCTATTACCAGATCCCAGTGAAGCCTGAAGTGAGACCTTATTTGGCTTTTAGCACCTCGGATGGACATTATGAATTCAATATGCTACCATTCGGACTGAAAAATGCTCCGAGTGTGTTTTCAAGGATGATGCGAAAATTGTTGGATCCCCTGAATAACCCATGTATCACGAATTTCATGGATGATATTCTCGTCGCCACAGAGACATTTGAAGAACACATTGAAGCTCTGGAGATTTTGTTTGATAGACTTCGGGAGGCGAACTTAACTGCTAGGCCAACAAAATGTTGTATTGGATGCAAAGAGTTGGAATTCTTGGGACACACTGTATATCAGGGTAATATGACCCCTGATCCTAAGAACTTGGAAAAACTGCAGAGAGCACCTAGGCCACAAACAAAAAAGGACGTGCGATCATTCGTGTCGTTATGCGGATTTTATCAGAAATACATCAAAAATTTTAACGCTATTTGTGCTCCTCTGACTGATCTGACTCGCAAGGGACTTCCAGATAAAATTATTTGGACTGCACAATGTGAACTAGCGTTCCAAGAGTTAAAGGAAAAACTCACTAGCAAGCCTATTCTCAAACTGCCTGACTTGACACAGGACTTTGTCTTAAGAACAGATGCAAGTAATGTGGGACTCGGAGGGGCTTTGTTGCAAAGATCATCTTCACCTGATGGGGAACTGAAACCAGTCGCTTAAGCAAGCCGCAAATTGAATAGGGCGGAACAAGGATACTCCACAAGCGAAAAAGAATGTTTAGCATTAATCTGGGCAATAAAGAAGTTTCAAATCTATCTGTATGGTAGGACTTTTGTGGTGGAGACGGACCATCAGCCTCTCGTGTTCTTGTCTCAGGCTAAGCATGAAAACGCAAGATTGCTGAGGTGGTCTTTGTTGCTTCAACCTTATCAGTTTAGTATCCAATATATCCCAGGCAAATTGAATGTCGGTGCAGATTTCCTCAGTCGGCACCCCTGTGATCAAAATTAGAGTAGTGGCAGACGTGAGGAGTAATTTTACCTATGTGTATCGCTGGTTTTGGAACTTGCCATAGGCATGTTTTCAAGTGGGGAGATGTGTAGTGAAATTGACAGAGATACAACGGTAAAATACCTCCAAAGATAACATGTAAGGATAAAAACATAATGCGTAGGCTGCTGTAGTACATGATCGCCTAGACCGCTGGTCATCATCCTCCATAAAAATTGACTTGCTAGACAGGAGGGGAACGGCGGATCAAAAAGGAAAAAAATATGACTGGAAAGATTGCGTGAGACTGGAAAGGCTAAGGAGACGCAATTGGGGGGGAAACGGAGAAAAGTCACGTTTCCCAAGTTGACATAAAAAGTAAGCAACTCGACAGAAGGGACCATAGATATGTTACGCCACAGTCATTTATTGGACGCTTTTGCAATACCAAGCCCTTGATTTGAATTCAGCGGCTAAAACGCAGATGTTTGGAATATTACAAAATTTAAAAAGTACTTTTTTCTTAATATTAATGTTAGGAATATAAAAATTAGCTGGCCGGATGGCCTATTCTGAGCAGTGAACTAATATGTTCTTAATTTTACAGACGGATAGATAATATTGAAGATAATGACAAAAGACAGTGTTGTTCACATCATCGACAGACTGTATTGAATCTAAAAGTGTCGCTAATTGCACAAAAAAACACGACCTCGAGACGCAGGTGTTCAAATCTACGTAGTATGGAAGAGAAGGGATATTTGTGGTGGCTGTGTCTAAAAATAACTTTTAACGACAAAATTTTGGAGGGGAGAGAAAGGTTGGTTCAAAAATCAAGTACATTTTGGTAGAAACACAAGTAGAGACGGACAGACTAACAGATAAACACCCATACTTGACTGAAGCATGACTGAAATGACTTTAGTGTAGGAAATTTGAAATTCAAATAAACCTAGGCAGTGATTGGCCACAGACAATCATATCATTAGCGCTCAGACGCGAAAGTGGGGTCATTTCTCAATAGTAGTTCAGTGATAGACACAGATTTTAAAGTGTGGTGATTTCCATATGAAAGAAAGTGTAAGAAGTTTAGGGACGCCATACTATAGCCAGCAGCTCAGCTGAGTTTTGCTAGCAATTCTGTGTTATTTATTCATAATCTGGTAAGATTGAAATTATTTCCTTATATATTTTGAATATTGTTTCATGTTCGAGTGATTTGATACTGCCATATCGAAATCTAGCCTTACAAACAAGTAGGGATTTGCTCTAGACCCCCCGCCCAAGTCAGGGTCTAGGGACCAACAATGTACATAAACTCCAGCAAGGGTTAGGCAAGACAGATCAAGTGTTGAGAATAATGAAACATATTACCTATCCTCTTTTAGGGCAGAAAACTAATAAATATTTTTCAGAATCTATAGTCTGGGAGGATCTATCTGATGTAAAACCACCATGGTAACTGTGCTGTTTGGTCAGAGAGATCTGACCTGTCTGTATGATGTGGTTGTTGTGTCAGTGTTGTGTCCAGACGTGGGTAGAGAATAGATTTTGACACATGGCCCATACTTTGATTGCAGAGCTGTGAGTTTCTGTTGTCAACAAAGCAGTGTCTATTCAGTTGGTGACTTTACTCGAGTGTATCTGTGCAGTACTTGTGACAGAGACCACCATTATTGCCCGCCAGCACGGAGAGGTGGGACCATCAGATTTCAGCACCAGAGCTACAACTACAAGATGAGTGAGCCTCTGGTCTGCTGGACATTCACCAACGCTTTAGTTACTAATAACCCCATAAAAATTCCCACCATTTTCTGGACACTGTGTAGTCAATATAGACAGGTGTGATGAGGCCACCCCAACAGCACAAACATTAACTATCCTCCCAAGTAGATGACTACTAGAACATTTTAATAAAACTAACTAGTATAGTACATATATATGTACACTATTGCATTTATGATATAATATTCCATGCATTTCTTTTCATAATCTCTAAATCCTTTTAAGTTCTGGTCAACCTAAAAAATTGATCCAGAACAAAATAAATGTAATATAATTCTATCAAAAAATTTTACACACGTGAGTTAGTTCAGTGTATTTTAACATTTATTAATATTATTAGTCTTGTTAAATATCTGTGGGTATATCTATAACCTATTACACCACACTACATATCATAACCCTAGACACTTTACGTAGCCACATTCATTAAAAAAAAATTAAGTGTGAGGTCGTAGTGGTAGCAAGAAAGGCCTTCTGACAATTCTCAACTACATTTTATCTCAGGAGCCTTCACAGCTGGCCTCATACAATTACATTTAGTAATATCACCATCATACAATACCATCAACACCACTACACAATCGGACGCTTTAATCCTTTAAAATATCACTGTTAAATCCATGATTATTTCTCTTTTATTCCTAATTGTTGTGTTTGCTTGGTTGTTCCACTTTTTTTTTAGGCTGACGAAGACATTTGTATCGATACCTTCCGATGTTTTGTTCTTGTGTCACAGTCTTTATGTACTGTACCCATTTGTATGTATTTTATTTCGTGGAAACGACTTAGCGAACAGCTCCTATAGACAAAAGTCTGTTCTTTATCAGAAGCCAGCAACAAGTGGTTCCCCCCCAAGCTGTTCTCGCTAAACATCCGCTCCTGAACGTGACTTCCTTCTTCGATATCCCGTAGTCAGGTAGTAACTATAACGCACAACAGGAGAATACGAGCGAAAATTGCCCCCATTGTTCCTAGTACCCCCAGGTGAGGCCAGGTGATAGTTGTTTGTCAGTCACCAGATTCCGCGACCCCCAAGACCCCAGCGACACTGCTGAGTTATATTGAACAGTTGAACTGCCCTATTCTTGCTGCGACCGAATTAGCTACAAACATCGTTCCTAACATTACTGAACCAGCGCAAAGTAACAGCGGCGGAGAATTGCTTTAACGCCCACGCTCCACGGTGGGGCATTAAAACGATATAATAGACATGGTCCGGGGAGCTTGGGTCCACCCCTTGGTGATTCAGGTGTCCATTCTGGTATTCCATTCCTGCTGTCACACCTGTGATGCCTGCGGCTTTTTTTACGTCTAGGTGAGTTTGGTGCACTTAAGCCACGCCCCAGTGACCCGCAAAGTCAGAATTAAACAAATGAATGAGAGAGTGTTCAAGAAAGAAGAAACGCATATTAAGAGAAGAAGGTGTAATTAGGAAAGTTCTGTTGACTTTGAATAAGACGAAAACAAAGCTAACAACTTGGAGGAACAGTGCAGATATATCCGGCAGCATAATTATGTCACAGATTAGAGATGCCCAACCTGATTTGGTCCCAGCACCTCTTTGGTAACTGATCTCTCGTGGCAGCTAGTCTCACGCGGCAAAGGTGCCGGGTTCGAATCACGGTACCGACACGCACCAGTCTACCCAGCTGTAAATGGGTACCTGACTTTGAGTTAGGGAAGGAAAAGGTACAGTCGAACACGCCCTAACGAGTGGACAATATGGGCTTCATTACTCCTCGCACCGGCCAATCTTAGCAGACATTGACAGTTAGAATTTAAGTTCAGGGATGGTTACCAGAGTTCAGAATGGCAAATATAAATAGCTTTGCCTTCCATGATAGTCCCAATAATGCAGCATCCGCCAATTTGTGGATCTGGTATGTTTTACCAACTCTACCACTGTTAAGCCCGCTCAGTTGGGGAACCCCAAGAAAACCCTGGAACTCACCCTCTAATACTCAAGGGTAAAGAGTGAAAACTCAAATCCTTGGGATCGAAAGAAGGAAAAACAAACAGTCACTGTGCTTCCTCCCTTTCCCACTTCGCCCCGCCTCCCCGCCGTTGTCTCTCAAATTTATAACTTTTTTCCCCCCAGTACCATACGACTTTTAGAATATGTCAATTAATACTTTTGGAATAATTCAGTTATAAAATATAGTGATTTACAAAATATTCCCAGTACCCATTAGGGGTAAGCGCACCTCAGGTTGGAAACCCCTCGACATTAATTTTCATCTTCTTCTTGTTCAAGTACCTTGCCTAGTGGCGTAGGAGATCATCTCTCCACAACTTCCTGTCTCCAGTACAGTTTATTAATTCTGTTGTTGACTTCTTTCCATGCCACGATGTCAAACTGTCCAGTATTTGCTCTCTTTGTCTTCCCCTATATCTTTTTCCTTCAATCTTACCTGTTGTTACGATATATTTCAGCTTTTATCTTCTCATAACATGCCCCCCAAAAAAGCGGATTGCTTCTTTCTTACTTATGAAATAAGTTTCCTTTGCGCATTGACCTCTTTCAGGACATCCTCATTACTCTTTTTGGCTGCCCATGGCATTTTTAACATTCTTCTGTGTAACCACATCTCTGTGGCCTCTAGTGCTTTCCCTTCTTGTTTACTGTCCATGACTCACCCCCATATATTCATCATAATTGTTAAACAACTACACATAGTGAAGCGCTGGTGATATGGTTAGTACATAGTAAAAACAATGTAGAGGCTCATGTATTATTGAATATGCCCTTTCATTTATCGTCGTTACACTTCCGCCCAGTCTGTTTGAATAGACCAGCAACCGGTTCACACCAAGCCTTACTGTCACGTGTTTCCTTGTTGCTATCGTTTATAATAGTACCTGTAGTTGTTGCCGCGTGTTTGTTTGTCTTTTTTTAATTGTTGTTGTTCGCCATCTTTTTTCCCGAGTGGTAGAGTGGCTAGAGCGCGTGCTTCTCCGGGCAAAATTACCGGGTTCGAAACCCGGTGCTATAGTCTACCCATATGTAAATGGGTAACAGGCTGTGTTTGTGAGTTAGGCAAGGCAAGGGCAGCGAAGAAAGGAACCGGTCACACCCTCCCCCACCTCTGGAGCTGCCTTGACAGTTTTCTTTCACCTTTTGGATTCCAGAGCAATATTTGCCCTGGAGTGCTGTCAACTTGTTTCTGCAATGTTTGAACTATCCGCCGCTCATCTCTCTCTCTCTCTCTCTCTCTCTCTCTCTCTCTCTCTCTCTCTCTCTCTCTCTCTCTCTCTCTCCCTCACACACACACACGCACACTCTTTCTGTCTCTTCACCCCTCCCTCCTCTCCACACGAAAAGAAGAAAAGGAATAAACCCATATACACATAGATTAACTTTGTTTATTCTTAAAGAAATAAACGACGGGACAAAAATGGGTAATGTATCTATACTGGGACAATAGACAACGAAAACGACCACGTTGCCGGCACAAGGACAACATACCAAAAACAGGCGAGAAAGAAAGTGAGAACTAAGTTAAATATATACAAATGAACACAAATTATGCCACCTGAAATTTGAAATATCTTTAGTGGCTGTCACCAATGTCCAGTATGACTGAATTTCTTAAAGATCAGCCAGGAGGACGAAGTTCAAAGGTGGTGGCGTGTTATGTAAACACATAGTAGACATTGTACATAAGAAGCTTGACAGGTTGTCAAGTGAACTTCCTTATGATCAGTATTTTTACGTAACGGTCAACCGGTGCCACACACATCGTAGCAGAAAGTAGGTCAGCTGCAAGCATTCTTAAGACCCAGGTGTGTGTGAATGTCTCCAGGGAGGTCCCCAGCAGGAACTGACCATTATCACGCTACTCCCTGGACGTCTGTGGGGGAAGTGACGGCCACGATAATACCCAGCTAATTGACAGAGCCAGCCCACTTGATTTCTGTCTTAGGAAGAACACAGTTGCAGTTAGCAGTTTTTCATTTCAGTTATTATTAGGACAGGGTCAGCGCTTCTGTTCATTGATTCATTCTTTCCTTCACCACCTTTCAGCTTCCCAAGGAGCATAGGCTTTCAACAAACTTATGCCAAGTCTTCCTGTCTCGTGCCATCAGCTCAAAGTATTTCCATGTCTTCTTCATGCTCCTCATATCTGTTTCCGGTTAACTTCTTCATCATACTGAGGACAATTAATGATCGCCCAAGAACGACACTGCAGTAGATAAATCAGCAAGGTTAAGACTTGGAATTAAGCATCAAACGTAAGGCTGGCAGGGATGGACGTATGAGAGGATGCAACCGGCGTGTATACAACCAGTGAGGGACAGAAACAGTTAGCATTCAGTTAGCGACCCATAGCTAGACTGCTTGCGTCAGGGTCAGCGAACCAGAGCTGACCCAAGACCCTACTCCACCTCCAAGTGGTGGTCCTGGAAACAGACTGCAGTCTGGCTGAGTGAGTGGGGATCGAAGAGGGAAGGCTAACCCGGTCCCAAAAATGCCGTGCTGAAGTCGGATGTGTCGGCCGAAGGCGCAAATATTGCAGCTTTGCTGTAAACGGACACAACGCAACCAACGTCCTTTTCAGGACGAACGAAGAAGAAGAAGAAGATACCCTTTGATATATGCTGAGGGAGAATGAGCACCTATAGGTTTGCCCAGAGTGCAGTGATGTCGATTCTGTTCAACAGTCACAATTCTCCGTGTATTCTTTAGTTCTCTTCTACCTCTCTTACTCTGGTGTGTCCAGAATAAGGACTTCCTGGTAATACTATTAACAGCTTTCCAAAGTGTATGTCCTATCCAGCTCAAGCGCCTTCTTCTCATCTGTGGTTCCAGTGGTACTTGTCTGGTTCTTGTCATCAGTTCCACATTAATGGTCTTGTTACACCACGCCAGTCCTTGTATTCTAATACAAGCATCTGTTTATGAAAGTCTGTAGCTTTTTGGTTGTTGTTTTTGCTGTTCTGCATCTGTCAGAACCACACAGTAGTACTGACTTGACATTTGAATTGAAATTCTGATTTCTTAAAAGTTTAACTCGATTTCTTTTGATCTCCATATACCGTATTTCTTTTGATCTGCATATATTTCTTTTGATCTGCATATATTTCTTTTGATCTCCATATATTTCTTTTGATCTCCATATATTTCTTTTGATCTCCATATATTTCTTTTGATCTCCTTATATTTCTTTTGATCTCCATATATTTCCCAATGAAATGAAAGCTCCTGTAGCCTTGTTTGTTTGTGTAATGTGGTTATTAACAGTTTTCTGCGTGTTCCCTCTTATTTGAGGCTGAATGGTCACAGCCTATAAGTTTCCTTACATTCTCTACAACTCTACAAGCCATATCATCATCAATCTCCTTTTCGCTCCTTATGGAGCATGGAACCAACACTGTAGCTAAAACTCTTACAGGAAACCTGCACCAAGCATTCTCATGGTGTCTGGTGCAGTTTGTCTTACATGATGAGGTTGCCAGCCACACACACAGCATTATACTAGCCACTTTTTACAACATGGCTGATGGAGCAGTAGTCGTATCCTGTCTTTGTCTCAACAGAGTACAATCTTCAGGTTGAGAACTAGACATGTACCTCTCAACATAGTACAACCTTCAGGTTGAGAACTAGACATGTACCTCTCAACAGAGTACAGTCTTCAGGTTGAGAACTAGACATGTACCTCTCAACAGAGTACAGTCTTCAGGTTGAGAACTAGACATGTGCCTCTCAACAGAGTACAGTCTTCAGGTTGAGAACTAGACATGTACCTCTCAACAGAGTACAATCTTCAGGTTGAGAACTAGACATGTACCTCTCAACAAAGTACAATCTTCAGGTTGAGAACTAGACATGTACCTCTCAACAGAGTACAATCTTCAGGTTGAGAACTAGACATGTACCTCTCAACAGAGAACAATCTTCGAGTTGAGAACTAGACATGTACCTCTCAGAGTACAATCTTCAGGTTGAGAACTAGACATGTACATCTCAACAGAGTACAATCTTCAGGTTGAGAACTAGACATGTACCTCTCAACAGAGTACAATCTTCAGGTTGAGAACTAGACATGTGCCTCTCAACAGAGTAAAATCTTCAAGTTGAGAACTAGACATGTGCCTCGCAACAGAGTACAATCTTCAGGTTGAGAACTAGACATGTGCCTCTCAACATAGTACAACAACCTTCAAGTTGAGAACTAGACATGTACCTCTCAACAGAGTACAATCTTCAGGTTGATAACTAGACATGTACCTCTCAACATGTGTGGATTCCGAGCTGGCAGATCAACAACAGACATGATCTTCTCTCTCCGCCAGCTTCAGGAAAAATCAAGAGAGCAGAAAAGACCATTATATATCGCCTTTATAGACCTCGCAAAAGCATTCGACCTGGTTAGTAGGGATGGACTCTTTAAAATCCTCCAGAAAATAGGCTGCCCTTCTAAAATGCTGGAAATGATAAAGTCATTCCATGACGACATGAAGGGAACAGTCCAATATGCTGGAAGCACGTCACAGCCCTTTGATATACGAAGTGGCGTTAAACAAGGCTGTGTTCTGGCTCCGACCCTCTTCTGAATCTTCTTTGCCTTACTCTTGAAACATGCATTCAGATATGCAACTGAAGGAATATGCCTTCACACTAGGTCAGATGGCCGTCTGTTTAATCTTTCAAGGCTGAAGGCAAAAACAAAAATCAGAAGGGTCACTATAAGAGACTTGTTGTTCGCTGATGATGCTGCAGTCGTCACTCAAAGCCAACAGGAGCTTCAGAGCTTGATGAATCGCTTCACTAAAGCATGCAAGGACTTTGGCCTCACAATAAGTCTAAAGAAAACGAATGTGCTGAGTCAGGATGTGGGTGCTGCACCAGTTATCACTATCGATAACTATGAATTGGCAGTGGTGCACCACTTCACATACCTAGGGTCTACCATCAATGACAAACTCTCACTGGATACAGAAATCGACAGCCGCATTGGCAAAGCTGCAGCTACCTTTGCCCGCCTCACATCGCGTGTTTGGGGAAACTCTAAACTCACAATGAAGACCAAAGCTGCGGTATATAATGCCTGCATCACCAGCACACTCCTATATGGCAGCGAGACCTGGACGACCTATGCTAAGCAAGAAAGAAGGCTCAATACCTTCCATTTGCGGTGTTTACGCTTCATCCTCGGCATCTCGTGGAAAGATAAAGTGACAAATGTCGAGGTGTTGTCACGTGCTGGCCTTCAAAGTATGTATACGCTGCTTAGACAGCGCAGACTTCGCTGGCTTGGCCATGTTCGCCGCATGGAAGATGGTCGCATCCCAAAAGATATCTTCTACGGACAATTAGCAGATGGCAAGAGAACAGTTGGGCGACCACAGCTGAGGTTCAAAGATGTGTGCAAGAGAGATATGAGGGCACTGGACATGGATCCAGCAACATGGGAGGATGAAGCTGCCGATCGCACTAAGTGGCGATGCTATTTACGGCACCACCTCAAATTGGGCGAAGAGAGGCTCACACAAGAAGCAGAGGTGAGGAGAAAACGTCGAAAGGAGCACCAGGAAAATAAGCAGTTGAGGGCTGTCACCTCAGGGGCACATTCCCATAGTCAGTTATGACTGAAGGGGCTATTATTATTACCTCTCAACAGAGTACAATCTTCAGGTTGAGAACTAGACATGTACCTCCCAACAGAGTACAATCTTCAGGTTGAGAACTAGACATGTACCTCTCAACAGAGTACAATCTTCAGGTTGAGAACTAGACATGTACCTCCCAACAGAGTACAATCTTCAGGTTGAGAACTAGACATGTACCTCTCAACAGAGTACAATCTTCAGGTTGAGAACTAGACATGTACCTCTCAACAGAGTACAATCTTCAGGTTGAGAACTAGACATGTACCTCTCAACAGAGTACAATCTTCAGGTTGAGAACTAGACATGTACCTCTCAACAGAGTACAATCTTCAGGTTGAGAACTAGACATGTACCTCTCAACAGAGTACAATTTTCTGGTTGAGAACTAGACATGTACATCTCAACAGTGTACAATCTTCTGGTTGAGAACTAGACATGTACCTCTCAACAGAGTACAATCTTCAGGTTGAGAACTAGACATGTACCTCTCAACAGAGTACAATCTTCAGGTTGAGAACTAGAAATGTACCTCTCAACAAGCATTTGCACAGAGGGACCTCAGACCATGCACCATACTGCAACCACTGTAACAGACAGAATGGCAGAAACAGTAGAAGACCACCTCCTAGAATGCCTGGCACTAACAGACCTGCGGAAGCAATTACTACCACTAAACTCCTCCATCACCAACACTCTGTGTGGAGATACAATGCAATTAAAAAAGACATGTACCTTTCACTACCTGGCACAAGGAAAACAGAGTGAAAACCCGTATCCTAGGGGATCGGAAAAAATCAAAGTAAAAAAGTCTCTTTCCTCTCCTCCTCCCCCCAGCCTCCAGGAACTACAAGCTATATCACTTTATTTTATTACCAAACATTCATTCATTCATTACATTTGAGCTCCCTATGGAGCATAGGCTTTCAGTAATTTCACGTTAAGCCTTTCTGTCCTGTGCCATCCGTTTGAGATATTTCCATTAAAGTACTTTTAGAAAGTGGTCCCATAGCAGAGACTACCACATAGGGTCAACATTAGTGACTTGACTATACTAGGTCCTAGCTTTATGAGGTGGGGTGACTAGTTCTCTTCCTCACTGTCTTTGCCTTCCCTAACTCACGAGCAGAGTCAGTTTTACAGCTGGATAGACTGGAGCTTGACATGAAATGTTTTCAAACCTAGTCACTTTGCCTCTAGAAGTAAGAGCTCTAAACATTTGGCCACGCAACATGTCATCTTTGCTTATACATGTTTCTATTCCAAACAAGCCATATGAGTGTACAATATAGGAAAAGCATAAATTTATTCATTACTCTTTCTTCTTCCTACTGTGACGGAATGGGGCGACCCCTCTCGATCTGTTTCACTACGGCAGTATCAGTTACATTTTTGTACTGATTTTTATTGCGTTGTTTCAATCATCGCACTTTCTTTCTTTGCTATGTGTAGCAGATATTTGGTATTTCATTCTTACACTCCTCTCAGTGATAGTCGTCATGTATGTGTGTTTACCTGTATCCGTGCAGATAGATTAGACGGTGATGCAAGCAAGGATGACGGACAGAAATCCTATTGTACCACAAGGGTGTGACTGTTTTCGCACGTAAATGGCCAAGTGAGTTTACTTAGCGCTGACATGGCTCGTGTGACCGACTAATTATTGTCGTGATAAGACACAGCACAGATGGTCAAACAGGAGTGTGCGTTTGCATAAGGAGCGCCTGTCAAGAATCGACCTGGTGGGATGACAGAAACACCTGAGCAGAAATGTTGTAATATTTCCGGGTAGATGTAAGAAGTTATATGTAATCATTGACGAGAATATTTGAATGTCACAATTGCCATATATGGAAAACGTGACCTTTACATCATGTTCAAAATTCTCCCATGTCAGAAATATTTTGAATTTCCCCATGGGACATGCGTGTTTGAAAACGATTGGCTTGATACTTAGCTTCATAACAAACACATGCGTGGGGGGACAGGGAATATAACCTGACCATTTTCGCAGTCTGTTTCACTGTGAAGATTGCTTGCCACGACGATACCAGACCTTGCCAGTTAGAATTCAGAATTCCTTTTATCAGGCCGGACCTCTTCTTGGAGAATCTTAACGGACTTACAAAAACAGCCCAGGAAATCTCTATCATTTTAATAAGGAAACCGGGACTGAGGAAACTGAAAACAAACGGTCATAGAGAGAATTATCTTATTAAAGAAACGACACCCCAGACACGTGTAAGAGGCCGATTCAAGTCTCTTTTATCCATCTGAGCAAAAAAAGTATGTGAGCCAGGATTGGCTTATTGGTGGTACCAGCAGTAAGTACTATCTCTAGAACAAGAAGGGACAAGTGGCCTACGCTTTAAGACGAGAGACCAACTTTGTAGACTCTACTTGACATGTCTGGGAAACGAGCTACGCCGGACAGCCTTGACCAGTGACGACCGTGAGCAGTGTAAAAAGAACCCATCAGCGGGAGCAGAAACTACTATTGGCAGCTAAGAGCAAAATATATGCTGCCAAAGTGAACTTTCTTTCATCGACACTACTATCAATCAATGATGAAACTTTTCTTCTAAACTATTCAATTATTTTCAAACTGTTAAAACTTAAGTGATTATTACATTTTGTTATTTGCAATTTATGAAAGTCTGTAGCTTTTTGGTTGTTGTCTTTGTTGTTCTCCATGTTTCAGAGCCATATAATAGTACTGACTTCACATTTGAGTTGAAGATTCATATTTTCGTGTTGAATCCGATTTCTCTTGATCTCCATATATTTCCCAATGCAATGAAAGCTCCTCTTGTTTTTTGTATTCTTATTTTGATATCAGTGTCTGTCGCTCCAACTTTGTCTATATTGCTACCAAGATATGTGTACAATTCTACATCTTGTAGTGGTGTTTCTTCAAGTTCAACCTTGTTATCATTACCCGCATTTATTCTCATTATTTTTGTCTTTTCCCTGTGTATTTTCAGACCCAATTGCTGTTACCTCTCATCGAGTGTTTTCAATTTGTCCTGCATCTGTTTACGGTTTTGGGACAGAAGAGCCAAGTCACCAGCAAAATCCAGATCATCTAACTGCTTAGTCAGAGTCCACTGGATTCCATTTCTGTTGTGTGTTGTCGATGTTCTCATAACCCAGTCTATTGCTAGTAAGAAAAGAAATGGAGACGAGGCATCCCTGTCGCACTCCCATTCTTATCCCAAACGGCTCTGTAAGCTGTCCTTCATGAAGAACTCTGCATGTCAAACAAGTTGCCTCATAAAAGACGAGAATGGAAAACTGCTCAGCAATATACAAGAGCAAATGAAGAGGTGGATGGAATATATTGAGGACCTTCTCAATAGACCAGCAAAACCCCCCAGATATCCAGCCAGCAGAAAAAGAGCTACAAATTAATTGTGTGAATTAACTAACAGTTTTACAGTACCTTTCTTTATTGTTTGTACATATTATTATATAGTACAGTGTTGTTATTCTGTATTTCATGTTACAAAGGAGGCAACAACAACAGCAGCAGCATGGTTACAATAACTACAACAACCAGTATCGCAGTGAAGACAGGGGTTACCAGTCTTACCCTTCTGGTCACTCGGGTGCTCGTGGTGGTCATCAGCAGGGAGGCAATCAGTACCAAGCCAGGGTGAGTACTACTGTTTTGTCCTAATATTGCTAACTTGAAAAGGACTGCCCATTATAGAAACAATTAAAGCCTTATGTTCCTTATGGATTGAATGAGAATGAAGAGTCATGGCTACCATATCTGTCACATGGGATGGCACATGTTTGTAATCTCTGATGCGCTGTTGCCACCTCCCATGACAGGTTAAGGGGTTAAACTTCAGTAGTCTTTAGTAAAGGAACATATTGAAAGAGAGAGAAAACCTTTTTGAGGGTGACATACATATAATCTCAGAAAATATTTTCTAATTCTGCAGTTGGTCGACATATAGTCTTAGAGAGTAGGAAGAATTTTCTAATAAATGTACATTATATGATCTTTAAAGTCAAGAAGGCTTTAGTGGGGTGACGTAATTAAAACATATGCAAGTAACCAGAAGTCGAGCACTGGTTACTGCAGGCACTGTATATTCAAGAACAGGACAGAACTGTCAGTTTAAATTTAGAACAAGATCAACTATTCATTCTTAACCTTCTTATTCAAGTACCATGCCTGGTGGCATAGGAGATCATGTCTCTCCACAACTTACTGCCTCAAGTACTGTTTATCAGTTCTATTGTTGACATCTTTCCATGTCATGATGTCAGACTGCCCAGTATCTTCTCTCTTTGTCATCCCCTGTAGCTTTTTCCTTCAGTCTTTCCTGTTGTCACAAAATATTCCATCTTTCTTCTCATAACCATGTCCAATTGAAAGTTGATTGCTTCCTTGTAATGTGACTAATAAGTTTACTCTGCGCATTAACCTTTATCAGTACATTCACATTACTCTATTTAGCTGTCACAGTACATTCCAGCAAGACATTATAGGACATTTTATATATATATATATATATATATATATATATATATATATATATATATATATATATATATATATATATATATATATATATATATATATATATATATATATATATATATTGTTGTTGTTGTTTTAACTAGAGCTGCTGAGCATCTCACTCTTTATCAGCCAGTACCAAGTTGAAGACTCCTTGGTATTATCTACTTGTATATCTAGGCTTTTCCTGTGGCTTTTCTGCCATTTCGAAACGTGTTGAGGTGAAGTCATGAGTTCCAGTTTCTCCAGCTTGGCTCACATTCAAAGGATTGTCACATCCGGTCCCAAGTTAGGAGTAAGAAGTGTGTGGCATACTGAGTATTCCCTGCCATCCAAGGGGGCTTTCCAACTATGCAGAGCTAAAATACTGTACTCTGGTTCTGGGCTCTCCCAAGGAATTGTCACGTTCTGCACATAGCTACTTCTCAGCTGCCTCTACTTAATATGGAGTACACTGTGAGATCCTGAATGCAGTCAACCAGGTCAAAGAATTACGTCCGGGGCTCAAGTGACTTCTTCAAGCTTAGTGTGCAATGCTGGGTTCTCAACAAGTTTCACCACAGGGTGAATCCATGGAAGTGTGTGGATGTTTCAAGAGTCAATGAGGATGTAATTATCCTTACAGACATAGGTTCACTTCCACATAGATATATTGTAGCATTGTGCATAGCTGCTGGTCAAATAAGGATATATATATAGATATAGATATACACAGGGGGTCCTCTATGTACATTGTAGTTCCTGGACATCAATTTCCCATTGAACTAATGTATTATGTGGGAGACACGTTCCAGACCAACTAAAAAATTTGAATTTATATGGAAATGTTTAGACATATGAATAGGAAATACTTATGTTATTGTATACTAAACTGTAATACAGTATAATGTATTGTACTTGCTAAATAATAATTAGAAAATTTGCTATGAAATTATTAATAAAACATACAAATAAAAATTACATGTACTTATGCGATGATACATACTGTATATATTTTTACATTTTATGTGCAGTATGTAATTATGAATTTAATAACAGAAGGAGAAGAAGGAAGAGAAGATTCGATGGAATTGTACATGTATGTTCCTGTTCAAACAACGTGAGTGCGAATATATACTATGTATATTGAGTTTACTGTACCTAATTAATCAACGACTTGTATCGCAAAGTGGCGTATATAGAGGACCCTCTGTATGCGTGTGTATATATATTCATTATGTTCTTGTTTATTCCCTACAGCACTTTGATGCCAACAGAGGCAGACAGCAGCAAGACCACGGGCAGAGAGAGAGATACAGACCGTATTAGCCAGCCAGTCCTGCTTCTCAAGTTCACATATTACAACAGAACTTACATAGTCAGCCATGGTGTTATTTCGTGCTCAACCTTACAGTAAATATAGTGAATCATAAACTGGGACATCTCAGTTGTGCTGGCTTTACCAATCTGATTTTTGATACTATTTTTAGAATGGTCCAGTCAGTCATATATGCTGAAGATAGCAGTTAGAGCAGGATTAATATGATTATTAAAAGTGTAAGATTTCAATATTAAGAGTAAAATATTAATGGAAGATTCAGGTTGCTGTTTGTCACAGGGTAAGAAGTATCATCAGCTGCCGTCTTCACAACGAAGGTCAGCTGCAATGGATCTCCAGCTCTTCTGTCTCTTGTCTTGGTGGTGCACTCTGATAGACTCTTTCCTGACCATCTCTTGATGTTATCTTCCCACTTATAGCGCTGTCTTCCTCTTGCACGTTTGCCTCCAGCTCTGCCTTGTATTATGGTCTTCAGTAAGGTTTTTCTGACTTTTTTACATGGCAAAATAATTTAGCTGTATAATTCTTTTTTCATTCCTAAGTTCTTTAGGACCTTTATTTGTTTTTCTCTCTTTCCATAAGATCGCCCCATTCTTCTATATATCCACATCTCAAGGGCGCCAGTTCTTCTAATTGCTTGTTCATTGTCCATGTTTCTACATCACACAGTAATGAAAAATATATATATAGTATTTGATGATTCTCAGTTTGTATTTGTGAGTTAGTTGTTTAGGTGTTAGTATTTGTTTCATGTTGTTGAATTAATGAGGGACACACCCTACTGTCTGTGTCAATATGTGAAACTGTTACTTAAAACTGTGTGTAATATTGAATTAATTTTTGTTTTTTTATTTTACCATACTTAATCGCTTTAGTATTAATGGCAAACCTATCTAACCATTCTTTGCTGTATTTGCAGATATCTTTGCCTTTGCTACAACAAAATTAGAGTACATGTTCTTTCTTTCTTTTCTTTTTTGTTTTTTTTTTTTAGTGCTAGATATTTCTAGAAATCACTTGATTTTATTTACTTTATGAGAAAACTTTGTGCCAGTGATGGTCCATTTGAATTAGTTCAAAGAAATATTTTGTTTAAAAGGCTGATCGGAAATAAAGTTGGAAAGAGATGATACATATTCATCATAAGGTTTTGAAGAGACAAGGGCTGGAAATCATCTTTATTGTAAAACATCTTAATGAGAGACCCAGGTCTGGCCAGGTTAAAAACTGCAACTAACAAAATAAAACCAAAACAAAAGATAGAAAAATGGTATTGGAGCAGGAATTACAAGAGCTAACCAGTTGCATCAACACATAGAGAAATGTAGAGACATTTTTGTACATTAGCCATCGAGACATGTCAAGATGATGATTATAGTTTTTATAACTAAAACTGCTGATGTCAGGTAGGCGTTTATTATAAGAATACATGTTCAAGAATTCTGTGACATAATTATGTAATGTGTGCCTGGCTGTCATGTAGTGAAGTAACAAAATGTTACCTGCCTGTTAACATTCAAATAACAATATCTAATGCATAATTCATCAAACCCACAATCATTTACTCTTAAAAAAAAACCTGATCACAAGGTCTTTTATATTTGGTCATGCACCCTAATATAACCAACAGAACCTGTGTCTTGGTTGAATGGGGCGTGCCTCACTAAAAACGAGGCAAATTTTTATTAAACAAGAAAAAAAAAATTAAATCCACAAGGATTAATAACATTAGTGATGAAATTTTAACAAAGAGAGAACAAATATGATTAGGGCACGTGAGGAGGCTTACACAAATGTAGTTCAAATATACAGGCACCTCAAAACTAGCCTGCCGTTAAGAGAGCCTGGGAAAATTGGCCTCAAATTTGTTCGCCCTCTAAGCGTTAATGCTATCAGCTGGTTTTCCCCAGTGTATGTCCAGTCCAGCACTTCTTCTCACACTTTGTTCTACTGGTATTTGAGTCTTTCCATCAGTTCCTTATTGGTCATCTTGTCATAAGGACATTTTAAAAGCAGTCAAATGGTGTGAATTATGATTACTAAAACACGTGAGCACCAGTTAAAAAGAACACATTTTAAAAAAAATACTTTTATCAAGGCTTCATCATGCAAGCATTTTAACATACCAGTTCTTATTACATGTATGTTAGGGCATTGTGTGAGCAGTCCTTTTAAGGGCTTAGAATAAAGTTGGCTGCAGTTGATCTCCAACCTCTTCTGTCTCTTGTCTTGATAGTGCACTCTGTTTCCTGTCCATCTCTTGATGTTATCTTCCCACTTATAGCACTGTCTTCCTCTTGCATGTTTGCCTTAAACTCTTCCTTCTATTATGGTCTTCAGTAAAGTGTTATGTCTTTTTTACATGGCCAGAATATTTAAGATGTCTAATTCTGATCTCCTTCGTTAATTATCTTTTCATTCCTAGATTTTCCAAAACCTCTCTGTTTTCTTCTCTTTCCATGACACGTGCCCCATTCTAATTACTTCCTACTCTCTTCCAACATTAAACTGCAGATCAGTGGCTGTTAACAGAACATATTGGGTAGGAATATGAATTTTGTAACAATCTGGGGAGGGCTGTGGATATCATGATTAAATAAATATATGATTATTTAATGTAGTAAATGTAAACAGTAATGTGATACATTCACAGTACAATAAATATTGAAAATGGCTGACCAAAACTTCACTTGTGTACTGTGTGTTTTGTTCATTTTCTTGCCTGTTTTTTTTTTCAGTACATGTGTGAGCAAGTTGTTATATTTTCTCGCACCACTGGCAAGGAAAGTTGTGAAAGACAAAGAGTTTGGAGAAGAAGCACTTTACAATCTGCCAACTTCTCTCTCTGTCTTTCTCTCTCTGTTCATACCTTACGCTGCCATGGCTGTCTTAACAGCACTGTAGGCCCTGGGCAAAGCAATGCACTAGGCCCCTACCAGCCCTACCCACCCACGGGAATAAAAATGTAAACGGTCAATAAAATTAAACCTATAGATTTATAATTTAATGGTACTTTCAACAACAATTTTTTCAACTTACCCACGTCATGTTTGATTTGAATCCCAGGCCTTTCCAGCGAGAGATCGAGTAATTATCCACTCCGCCAATAGATGTCCTATGAACAATATGGCAGCATGAGGCCCCTAGAATCGTGGGGCCCCTGGATACTGCCCAGTGTGCCCATGTCTTAAGACAGCACTGTACTCTGCCCCTTTCTCTCAATCTCTCAGTGTCTATGTATCTTCCTCTTGTCTCTTTATTTGTGTACCTCTGTCTTACTGTGTATGTCCCATCTCTTATGTTCTGTCTTTCCTATCTCTTTCTTCCTTTGTCTTTCTGTTGCTACCAAATTCATACTGTCTCTTGCTTCTCTTTTTTAGACTCCGTCACTCTGTGATCCTCTCACTGTCTTATGTCTGTATTTCTTGCATTGTTTTATGTCTGTGTTTATTGCATTGTCTGACTGTAACTGTTACCCCTGTCTTTGCCGCACTCATTGTCTCTGACGCTCTCGCTGGTTTTGTAACTGTCTCTTCACTTCTCTCATTCCTTTTTACAAATTATTCTTCTCTCGGCCAGCTCTCGTGTATGTCTGTGCGCATGTGCAGTAATATGTATTTATTTCAGTTATATGTGCAATGGAACTCTTGTGTTCTGTGAGTTTTATGTAATCAGTGTTGTTTTACAGCAGGATTTCTTTACTGGCAAATAGGCTTCAAGCTTCCTGTTGTTTCCTGGGGTCTCTGAGGAAACAAAGAAATAATAGGATGTCGTACGGAAGGTTAATTGTTTTATTTGGCCCGTCTAAGTAAAGTGGATGTCGACAGATACACGAGAAAAGGTATAGAAAATAGATTTCACAGGTGGTAGATTGAGGGAAAGATATGTCTCTGGAGTGATTAGGTTATCTCCTCCAGCTTATCCGTACGACTGTACTTTATTACCAGACAGCCTTTGCCTCCCTATCAAGAATAGATAAGTTACTCTACACACACAGCCACTCTCGCACTCTTACCTAATTGCCTGGTATGGTAGGTCTGTAATATCCCTTGGTAATAGAATTAGTCCATGAATATATTATCTATTTCACTTAATATTCTGTCACCCCAGCTGTCGCAGATCCAAATTGGCCCCAGTTCATCCCCAGAAACTAACTAGTGAGGTGAACGCCTAATATGGTGCTTCTCCTGGATATAAGTGTTACTACAAATAGTTGAAACTGTGAGAGTTCTTGAGGTTCACCCTTTCACGGGGAAATACTTCCAGTATTGGGAAACATCTGGTTGCAAAAAAAAATTGTTACCAATGATGATGATGGTTCTTCTATCGGCCAACTCTGTGTTAGAGCGCCGATTGTGCACAGCGTATGTATCTAGGGATATACTCCACTGGAATTACGACTGTCGGGAGTCTGGAACAATGATAATGTTATATGTACACCACTGTTGCTGGTAAAAAATATAAATCTGGATTTGGTAAGTCCAGTGTTAAATTTTATTGTTCTCAAATACCATTTGGCGAGTGAACGTTTATAAATGAAATTGGTAACGCACAAGCCAAGTAAAGGAGAAAATTACTAAAACAAAAGAAGACCGCTGGATGCCCTTGTGATCAGGTCTGCGAAGAATACAAGAAAACATTTATGGAAAAAAATGCTATTACTATATATACACACAGATGGGGACAAGTCGATCTCTTCTCCACTCCATCAGTCCTGACTAGGTTTGAAAGGCACACAGTGTTTCCTTACGCCTACACGCTAGCAGACGTCACTGGCAGCTGAGTTATGTTAACTCGCCCGCCCCTGCTCGCGCCGGCGGTCAGCATACAATGTTAATTATTTAATTTCTCCATACGCGCTACCTAAACAATGATCGCCTGTCATTAAATAGCTATTAAATTGTCAACGTCTGTTAGTTTGTCATATGGTATTAAAATAATAGACACTGTAATAACAAATACACAAAATGAAATATAACGTGTATTTTATACTCCCACTATCAGTCGCTTTAATGCCTATAAGTCCGGTCAGCTGAACCGTCGGGTTTATCTCTCTCTTGTAGAGATTAAGTATCGCGTCTGCCTATGCTGTTAACATAATTACCGTCTAAGGTATGTGGGTAGCGGGTGGCGTGATTTAACATTTTAATTGAATATCTGGTATGAAATCGCTACACGATACTTTATTTCACTCGTTTTACTAGCGAGAAAAATCTAAGTTAAGAATAAATGTTAACAGCTGTCACTTTTTAAATCATTAGCACTATTATCCTTTTACCAGAAAATTCAGAATGAAAATCTCCACGAACACAAATACACCATATCCACAAGAAATGGGTTCTAGGACTGCGCACTAGAATATTCAAAATTCTGACTGACTTCTGATAGTTGGGTTAAGAAAACAGCAGTAGATATATATATCATTAGATTGCTCTGATCTCTAATGTTGTTAATTTCACGCTACTGTGTGGAACGAAGAAATCAGAAACTAGCGCTCAAGATGACAGCTTACGATTCGGCTATCAGAATCTCGTCTGGCGCTGTTGACCAACATCAGAGGCTTTCGTTGCGGCTAATGGGTTTCTCTTTAAAATGCCCGTGTCTCGAGATCAAAGAGCACAGGGGATTCTAAACTTTCCCTGAGTAAAAACTTCAAAAGGGTCTCTCTCGCGTGCTGTCTGTCTGAGAGGTATTATGATTGACAGATGAGCTCGCGTGGGTGGACGAGGTAAACAAAACCTGATTTGTTTTCCTGTTATGACTGACAGGTCACGAAGTTTGTAAACACTGTGTTAGTTCGTGTTAAAAGAAAAGAGGCGGGGACGAAAGAGTAAGCTGTGTAAGTAAAGACAGACAGTATAATGCATGTTTTTAGCTAGCAAATCACAGAGCAGCTATGAGGTTACAATAGGCTATCAGATTACTGTAGACTCTTCCATTACACGTCACATAGGACTACTGCACACTCCGAGATGTCGTCCAAAGAGACTAATATGAGGTTATGCATGTGCCTGGCAACCTCATCATGTATAACAACTTGCCATAGGAACCAGAATGCTTGATCTAAGGAAACCAGCTATAGCGGTGGCCCCATGCCCCGCTAGGAGCGTAAAGGAAAATAATGATGAAATAGGCTTCATCCAGATCGTGGAGCATCTGTAATAACCATTGAAATGTTAGACGATGGGGTAATCTAAAACAGGTAATGTCTTCAATCAAATGCCCTTTAGCTCCCTGAGGAGCATAGACCTTTAACAAACACATGCCAAGTCTTCCTGTCCTGTGCCATCCGCTCAAGTTCTTTCCATGTTTTCTTCATCATTTTCACCTCTGCATCCAGTTCTCTTCTCCGTGTGTTTTTTGGTCTACCTCTGCCTCTCTTTCCCTGTGGATTCCAGAACAAGGACTGCCTTGTAATGCTATCAACAGGTTTCCTCAATGTGTGTCCTATCCAGCATCTTCTTCTCAACTCTTGTTCCACTGGTTCTTGTCATCAATTCCACATTTGTGACTTTGTCATACCATTTCAGTCCTTCTATTCTACGCAAGCACCCGTTTATAAAAGTCTAGCTTTTTGGTTGTTTTTGTTGCTCTCCATGTCTCAGAGCCATGCAATAGGACTGACTTCACATTTGAGTTAAAGATTCTTATTTTCGTGTTGGACTTGATTTCTCTTGACCTCCATATGTTTCCCAATGCAATGAAAACTCCTCTTCCTTTTTGTATTCTTATTTTCATATCATTGTCTGCCCCTTCAACTTTGTCTATATTACTTCCAAGATATGTGTACGATTCTACATCTTTTAGTGGTGTTTCTGTAAGTTCAACCTTGTTATCATTTCTTGCATTTATTCTCAAAATCTTTGTCTTTTCCCTGTGTATTTTATGGCCCACTTGTTGTGACCTCTCATCGAGAATTTTCATTTTCTCTTGCATCTGGTTATGGACAGAAGAGCCAAGTCATCTGCACAATCCAGATCATCAAGCTGTTTAGTCAGATTCCACTGGATTTCATTTCTGTTATGTGATGTCGATGTTTTCAAAACCCAATCTATTGCTAGTAAGAAAAGAAATGGAATGTGTCTTATTAGAACAAAGAAGAATGCCTGCGTTACGGCCACAAGACCTTCGTCAGGGGCAAACGAACAAAAACAGAAGAGATAGACAGCGAACCAAGTGAAATGCATGAAAATTAAAAGTGCTTAATTATTTAGTCATTCATCTTCTACTCTGGGGTGTAGAGTTGTGCCACAGAGATTGCTACACTATCCTATCGGCTGTCTTCCTCCTGCCCTGGTTCTAATCTAACCCTCGGTCCTTCACAGATTGACTAGTGTTGTCCTGCCAGTGAACTCTGGGTCGTCCTGGAGGTCTGGATCCCTAGTTCTTGGTCTGCAGGGGCTGGGTTTTGAGGCCATGACGTAGCTTTTTGGTTGCAGACCATGTCTCTTGTTACTTCAGCCACCTTCTTCAGATACCTCGTTTTTGATGTTTGGAGCTGGTTTTTGTGGGTTGTAGCCATTGCCCATGACTCACATCCATTAGTCAAGACTGGAACATAGGTAGAGCGATATACAGCCATCTTCGTCTTGTACCAACTTTTCTTTTGCTGAGGAATCCTCGATTTACTTACTTACTTAGTCATTCCCCTTCTACCGTGAGGTGTAGAGGTTTGGAAGAGAGAGCGCCAGACTATCCTATCGGCTGTCTTCCTCCTGGCCTGGTTCCATTCTAGTCCACGGTCCTTCAAAGATTGTTTAATGTTGTCCTCCCAGAATCCTCGATTTACGGCCTAAAAATGTCTCCCAGCTGCTGCTCTTCGGGTAGTCAACTCTTCTTTGATGCCTACCTTCCCGTCTATAACAGCTCTAATGTATTTAAAGTGGGTGATCTGCTCCAGAACCTGATGTCTTTTTCCTAACGTAATATCACCATGGGATTTTGTTTTGGAGCTGCTGATGACCATCCCTCTCTTCTCCAGCTCTTCCTTCCAGACTTGTAGGTTGGATTGAAGATGTGCCACTGATGAAAGAAAAGAAAAATAAGAAATACTTGGATAGTAAATAAAAATGATGCCGAGTAACGCGTTTGATTTTGCAGCGATGTATACGCTAGAACGATTCCGGGTGGATCATAAATGTAAATACATTCCATTTCTAACCCCATCCTTTGGCCGCAATGAAAGGAGAATAACAGACCTGAACAGGAAACAACCCAGGTAAAACCTAACCTATGTTACTTACATTGTGTCGTCACTCCAAGAAGCTTTTTGTCGGTCCTTCGCGGTAACATCCCCCCTCCTCCGTCCCCCTTTATTGCATGTTTTCTCTTAGGCCTATGCAAGGTTGATTACCGAAAACTCGAGCCTAACTGGTAGCACTTCTGATAATGGTTACTTGAATCTGCTGTGTTGGTTTCTTTCAAATACCTACCGATTTTATTTGTTTTTAAAAGCAGTTTGTATGTTTAATACATTTTATCTCTCCTTCTCTCTGTCGGTTGTATTCGTTCATAGTTTCCTTTTCCTAGTCGTTTTACTACCAGGGCAGAACTATTACCTAATCCATGCCGAACACGCTTGTCAATTATCTTCCAAAATGTCGTCTGTTAACCGGCTGACCAGATTTTTTTTTATCAATGAAGCCTAAGGATATCAATGTCAACTACAACCCAGAGTTTGCTTGTATTGATCCTCTCTGATTTACTATCACTGAAGTCCCTCCAAATATGTAGTAAATCCCTCCAAACGCATTAAAATTGACATTTCTTCCACAAATATTACGGCGAGGAGAGGCACTGCATTTTAAGCCAGAGAGAAACAAATATGAAAATTTTGGTTAGTCTTATTTTTCTGATATCGTATAATCTACATAGAAGCACCTTCTTCTTTCTTTAGTCCTTGGCCGCTGACTGGCAAAGTAATCCATAGCATGGCAGTTCTGATGATCGTGTCAGGGTCTCTTCTGAGGATGTGGCACCTAATAATGCCTTTTCCTCAGATCTCAGTACCAAGTAACTGTCTTGGTTTTCTTCATTTTCATAATATGGAATCTGCCCTGGAGAGAGGTGAAGAAAGTGTCAGAGAGGCAAGAACAATGGAAGCGTGATGTCATAAGTATATGCGTTCAAGATAGCACAGAACCCCTGTTACTAACTGTCTAACTGAAACATCTTGTAACAAGCAATGAAAAAAAACCCCACTACCTTTTCGGGAAAATACGGAACACGCTTGCATTGCACCGTGAAATATAAATTGAACACCGATTAAAAGACCACGCATACCTTAAAATTTTTTTTTCGTGGTGTGTTGACCAAAGACTATCTGTCATGCCAAGTTCGACTACATTACAATGAAGTTTAAATTGAATGGAAAGATGAAATAACTACAGGAGAATTAGTGACGTCATCAGGACATGCCGTAGAAAGAGCACAACGTAATTATTTCCCCGTCGTATGTTGGCGCGTTACGTGCTCGTATTGACAGATGATTGGTTGGATTTCAAGCACATTATTCGTGGCCCAATCAAGGTTGAAATGTTACGAAACATGTAGTAGTGAATTTTAACGGAACGAAATAATACGGATACTACACAATAAAATATACTTCCAATTTAAATTGAAATATTAGAAATAAAAAGTATTTCGAAGGTGAATGTAAACCGAAAATAGCAGCAACAAAATTGTGTAATTGAAAAGGCAAAGAAGAAATATACAGCCAAGTTGAAAAATAAAGAGTATACAAGATATAAATTTGTATAAAGTGCACGTATATGTACGAAACTATACTGAATATAGTTTCGTTTCATCTATTCTATTTCTTCTTCTTTTTCTTTCATCCTTAGCCGCCGGCTGTCAGTGGCCATCGCGTCTTGTAGGTCAGCAACAAATTGCTTCCACTTTGCTCGGTCGGCAACCATCTTTCGTACAGTGCCCCAGCTCTGGTTCATTCTTTGCATCTCGGCCCCCACAGTTCTCCGCCAGGTTGTTTTTTATCGGACTCTCTTCATGCTATAAAATTACAGTAATTACAGATTTTTTATGAATTATTAATAAAATACGACACCGAGAATATGTTATTTATTTGTATGTTTTTATTTTAAAGTAAACTGGGAACCGACTTCCATAAATTTCCGCTTACTCGGAATAGAAGAATTGACAAGGTATGGTAAGATCACCAATGAGGAGCTGATGACAGGAACCAGAGAAGTGCCAGTGGATCAAGAGGTGAGAAGAAAACGCTAGCGTTGAATAGGACACGCATTAAGAAAACTGTTCATAACGTTACAGGACAGTCCTTGTTCTAATAACCCCCGGTTAAGAGATAAACGTAGTCCCATAACAGATACTGCCGTAGGAGAGTGAAGTGTTAGAGACTCCACTATACTAGGTTCAGCATCGACAGGTTGGGTGACTAGTTCCCTTCCTCGCTGCCCTTTCCTTCCCTAACGCAAGCACAAAGTCAGGTACCCATTTACAGCTGGGTAGACTGAAGCGTGTCGATACCTTGAATCAAACCCGGCACCTTTGCCGCCAGAGACCAACGCTCTTACCATTCTGTCAATCGGATGGTTCAGAGATAGATTGAAATCAAACGCGCATGGAGAAGGGAAACGTAGAAAGACATAATTTGGAAATAGAAGACATTTATTTTTTTTAAATTTCTGCCTCTTTTTGGCAAGGCGCGCCCTGTTCAACCATGTCACATGGTCCGTCGGTTATATTAGGGCACATGTTCAAATATAAAAGCCGTGGTGATTTGCTTCATATATATAGAAGACACTGGAAGATCATGAATCAATGCCTTAGGACAGGGAGGGTTAGCATGACTTTGTCAGTAACCTACGCTCTCCCGCGAACTGAAGAGTATCGAAGATAATGAAGTTAACAATGAAAGCATTTTATTATTAGGGCTAGAATGTTTTATTGTCGTCCTGCTTATTACGATAGAAGAAGAATGAAATGATGAGCCTGTTTTGTTGGGAGTAATTGATGGTAGAAATTATGAGCTTGTAGTTGTAGGTTGTGTTACATTCATTCATCACTTTACTGCTGCCCGTCGAGCATAGGACTACATACACACCAAGCCTTTCTGCCCTGTGTTATCTATTCAAGGTCTTCGCGTGCATTCTTTATCCCCTTGATCAATACCGTTTAGCTCCCCAAGGAGCATAGCCCTTGTCGTAAAACGTTTGTGTAAACCCACTTCTTTGTTAACAAGTATGCCCAGCCAATCCACGTTCAACAGACTCTGAGCCAGAATAAATTACACGAAGTATACGCCATCTTGTTCCCCCAAGATGGCGGTAGACAGAATAAAATTAGGCATAAGCCCTGTATTTCGGGACTCGGTCACGGAATGTACGAAACCGCCGAGAACCAATCAAAAGAGTTCCTTATGCACTGGCAGATTCCTTGCGTCTACCTATATAAACGGGCGCGTTTTATTAAAAAAAACACAAACGCGAAGGGCAGCACGACCGACTGGGGAAAGAGAAAGCTGTCAACATTGATTTATTGCTTACCTGCGTGACAGGGCACTCTTGCTTCACTAAATTCGAGTCCAAATCTGGCTTGTGTTAATCTTAAAGGGTAGGTGAACTTACTATACACTTGTAGGAGAATAGGCCTACATCAGGTATATAATGATTGTATTTTTTGTGTGTCATTTATACTACCTACACCTGTATATATTTAATATATTTTGTTTTACTATGAATGTATCAGGTATACTGATTGTATCTTGGGGAATTAGGTATAATGATTGTATTTCCTGGTGTGATTGCTGAAGACGATAACCAACCTGAAATATAACATATCAGTCCTTTTTAGGGCTCATATAACTCCAACCTGAAATATAACCTATCAGTCCTTGTTAGGACTCATATAACTCCAACCTGAATATAACCTATGACTATATCCTGTATAATGATTGTATTTTATAGTATCATGCATAATGATTGTGTATGACTGTTGAAGAAGGAAACCAGCAGAAAATAGCCTACACCTGTATATATTTAATATAACTTTAGATTTTGTTTTACTATGAATGTATCAGGTATACTGATTATATCTTGGGGAATTAGGTATAAGGATTGTATTTCTTGGTATAATTGTTGAAGAAGAAAACCAACCTGAAATATAACCAAACAGTCCTTGTTAGGACTCATATAACTACAACAGTATTGTTGGGATATATTTTACCAGCCAATACAGCACTTATCAGATATGGCCTGGTATATTATAGGGGGAAGGAAACGGTTGTATCATACGGTGTACAAATGATTGGATGTATTCATGTATTGTTATCAGAAAGAATGTTTTGCAAGTAGACACCTGCCTTGTCTCGCTATTGCTAAATCATACTGAGCCATGTTGTCATTCATCCTACATGCAGACACCTGAGACACGATCATCTCATATACACTAGAAATAGGTGGGCTTGATGACAGAAATTAGCCCATATTTTTCCTTGTTACAGGTTTTATCCGTGTCATCCAACCTGAGGTCGTATGTTCGAGTCAATCCAGCTGCCTGGAACTTCGCAGGAGCACAGTGATTGTACCGGAGCTACATCCTTAGTCCCCCTCAGTCTTGGGTGGGCTAAAGGAACGATCATCAGCGGGTGTTGTGTGCAACAAATTAGGAAGGACAGAACTGTTCTAAGAGATGAGTACACATTAGTACCATTTCCGTCAGCAATTGTGAGCAATTAACGGTCAAGGAAGAAAAAGTGATTTAGCATAGTGAGAGACAAGATTAACAGCACAGCTGATAAATTTTTTATAATTAATTAACAGCACAGCTGATATCTATAATTTTGTTCCTATAATTGGAAGACTTGTGTTATATATATATATATATATATATATATATATATATATATATATATATATATATATATATATATATATATACATATATATATATATATATATATATATATATGTGTGTGTGTGTGTGTGTGTGTGTGTGTGTGTCACGTAGACATTTATGATCTATAAATTTTCTATATTTTCCTCTTCTTTTCTTCCACCCATGTTCATATTTTTATTATCGCTCTTATCCTTTTTCCTGTGGTTTTTCGCATTCGTTCGTTTGCGACTATATACATTACTATTTTTCCCATTCTCACTTTCGCAAGTTTCGTTTCTCATTTAGAAACGCATTTCATTGCTGATGAAACGAGTAACTTGATTACGTAGATGTCATTCGCGCAGTTTGACGAGAGGTGCGATTATGGTTCATACTCAGACGTAGGACCAGACGATTTGGCGTGAGAATGCATTCGGTCAATCGCTGCAGATTGACGAAAGACACTGTGAATATTCGTTTTCGCCAGACATATAGGCGACAAATTTGTCTGCATTTTCACCTGCCACAACGAGTGGGGTCGGCTGAACGCTCAGAAAGGCGCGATAAATGACGTCTCCTTGGCGCAGTTTGAGACATTTTGTCTGGAAATCCCACCTGACACGACCCTCATTGTGGGCCATGGTCAGCGTGAAGTGTGAAAACTGCCGGGGCATTGGAGACTAGCCGTCTGAGATTCGCAACTGACACGCGCCCTCTCGGTCAGTAGGTGGCAGTTGCAACATGCGTTTAGGTGTTAAACGTAGTGTCATAGACGGAAAGGGGGATTATTTCGGTTTGGCGAAATAAACGTTTACCTCTTTGTCTGGTAATAGATATAACCAGAGTTTGAAACTAGATTTTCATTCTCGCTCCTAAATTCGCAGTAGACAGGACGTTTCGTGCTAAGAGAATAAGCTGTATAGCGAAGTCTTAGTTTGTTCTTGGCAAAAATTTTGCCGAACTTCTAGACTACCAATAAATATAAGCATATAATTCTAGTTTGTGCGATCGCCTGTAAATTCTGTGTTGAGGTAAATCTTATACATATTATCTAGTATTTTGTGAAGTGTTTAAAGTGTTAAATCGCTTATTTTATTTCACTAGTTAGATTTGGTGCAGAGCGCTTAATACATAAGTCTGTATTATTTTCTAGTGACGTGTTTCAGTGGAAAGCAGAATAAATTATAATTTCTAGCTTAAACAACAATGTAGCTATAATGAATTTAATTTTACTGCTCAATAATCAGACGAGAACAAATTTTTCTAAACTAACTTATAATGCAAGAAGCCTCATGAGTGTTGACGGAATACGCTCGTGTTCCTAAATTCATGAAGATTGATGATTTTTAAATATAACTTACTTCACGGGAAGTTTTTAATGATAATTCAAGCGGTACGCTTGCAGTTTGAAAACGTAAGTTATATTGAGTACATAATATGTAAAATATTTCATATGTATTTTTCTTTATTCAGTGAATACTGTGGTACCCAAACTTTGCCAGCGTTCTAGTACGTGAACATTATCTGTGAAGAATTTAAGCACTTTCATTACATGAACTGTAACCAGTTAAATGAAGTAAAAGGGCTATCGCGCCAGAATTAATTCTTTCAGAATAACTCTTAAGTACAGATGAGCCCGTTGTGGCAAGCAAAATTTCAGTAACATTCCGACAGAGGTTTTGACTAGTATTGTGGTGACCAAATATAGTACCTTCCTGAAAGTAGACACCGATCTGACATTCCTTAATTCTTGAAACCAAAGCTAGTGACACTGTGCTCAGCTAACTTTCGTGCCTGGACAAATTTTATGTGACTTAACAGACATCCGAAAAATAAGAACACCCAAGGAATCGTTCCCTGAGACAGAGAATTCAGTACGTCTTTTATGAACTGGGGATTTCTTGGTCGAGACTGCATTTACGGGTCTGTGTGGAGGTCCTAGAATTTATTATGTTCCCAGAGGCAGCGATCAAAGCTGTAAGTATAAATGTGCACACGTGGCCACGGCTGAACGAATAAGAGTGTACGCAGGTCTGAGTGTTATTTTACCGTTGTATTTTGGCACCTATTTGCTGTCATAACTTTCTTCATGCAAGTTTGTTTTGCTAACAATATTTTCCCTTATACTGGATTATAGTATCAGGTCTGTTCATACCTTGAAGGGGGAAAAACTCTTAGACTCAATCATACGTATCTGTGACTCTTTGGGCTATCACTTTCTTCTAACGGGACTGTGGGCGATCCATCGAGGGAAGATCATAACTGTGGGTCTATCAGTTTTTGTAGCATTCCTTGATTTGTTTTTTTGACTTTGTGTATATGCCTTTTTGATGTAATTTTACATGTTGTGACGTAAGTTTACTCTGATAAATAAACTTAACAATAAATTAAGCAGCATGTTGGTCAGCTCGTTCTAGAATATTTGTAAAATCATTGGTTATAGTTTCCCACGTCTGTGTGTCTACCTGTCGTCACTTGAATGTGCGTGCACGTGAGTGGATATATATATTTAATGTATATGTGTTAGACTGTCTGACTACTCTAGATCTGTCGTAGAAGATAGGTGAGAGAGAGAGAGAGAAGATTTCCCACTCTCAGAGACAGCCTCTATCACTATTCTACCACCTCACTCGTGGAAATCTATTCTGTATTTCTATCTCACACAGTGACTATCACTCATTCCAACCTATTCAGAAGGGACCAACCCAAGTCTTAATTCTCCTATCATAAATCTACGACAATATGTAAACTTACAAATCCATTGCATTCCATCTTCCAACATCCACCTTCAGCACAAGAGTAGATAGTGTATATACTTAATAAATAATAAGGAAATTGTATTTGAACGACTTGTCAATTTTATAATTGTTAAGTGAAATCTGTTTCCTTGTTTTAATATCACAGTTAGTTACACAGCGGGGTGGCATTTTATGACTAATTTTTCGAGATCAGATCATTCACAGCCGTAACTAATTTGTGATACCAGTAGTTCTCTCATACACTGGGAATTCGCCATTTTCCTGCAGAAATTCTATTTCTGTATTGTCAGTACTATACTGATCTTAGAGCCAATAAAAACCTCACGCTACAGCCCTTCAACAAACTAATGTTAAGTCCTCCTGTCACGTGCCCTCAGCTCAAGCTCTTTTCACGTCTTCCTCATCATTTTCCTCATCCAGTTCTCTTCTCCATGTGTTTCTTGGTCTACCTCTGCCCCTCTTACCCCAGGGGTTCCAGAAGAAGGATTGCTCTGTAATGTTATCCTCAGGTTTTCTCAATGTTTTTCCTATCCATCTCCGCCATTGTCTTCTTCTTAACTCTTGCTCTACTACCACGTGTCTGGTTCTTGTCATCAGTTCCATATTGGTAATCTTGTCATACCATTTTAGTCCTTCTATTCTACGCAAGCACCCGTTTGTGAAAGTCTGTAGCTCATTGATTGTTACTATTGCTGTTCTCCGTGTTTCACAACCATACAATAGTACTGACTTGACATTTGAGTTGAAGATTCCTTTTTTTTTTAGTTTTGGGCATGATTTATCTGGATCTCCATATATTTCCCAATGCAGTGAAAGCTGCTCTTGCTTTTTGTATTCTTATTTTGATATCATTGTCTAACCCTCCATCTTTGTCTATACTGCTGCCAAGATATGTGTATGATTACACATCTTGTAACGGTGTTTCTTCAGTTTCAGTCGTGTTATCATTTCTTGCATTTATTCCCATTATCTTTGTCTTTTTCCTGTGTATTTTTAGATCCACTTGCTGTGACCTCTCATAGAGTATTTTCATATTGTCTTGCATCTCATTATAGTTGTGGGACAGAAGAGCCAAGTCATCGGCAAAATGCAGATCATCAAGGTGTTTAGTCAGATTTCACTGGATTCAATTTCTGTTGTGTGTCGTCGATGTTTTCATAACCCAATCTATTGCTAGTAAGAAATGAAATGGAGACAAGAGGCATCCCTGTCGCACTCCAGCTCTTATCCCAAACGGTTTGGTGAGTTGTCCTTCACGAAGGTCTCGGCACGTCATGTGTTTTTCATTATTAAGTTAATTATCTTTAGGGGAACTCCATAATGCCGAATCAATTTCCAAAGTGAGCCTCTGTCTACATTGTCAAATGCTTTGTCATAGTCCTATTCCCTTGATGGTTATGTATAATTCTCTTCTCAAGTGTGTGTGTATGTGTGTTTTTGTTTAAGTCGGGAGGTTGGTATTACCTCTATTTCTCGTACCCTGGAGCTTCGAGAACAAAGGCTGTCTTGTAATACTTTTAGCTTATTTTCTCAAAATGTGTCATATCTAACGCCAGCGCTTTCTTAGATGTTGTTCCAGTGGTATTTTTTGGTTCTTTCCATTCGTTCCACATTGTATGGATGTCGCAACATATAGACATATTTTATAGTGTGAGCGATAAATCACATATTGATGGCATTTGTTACAGGTGATTAAAAAAACTGAAATTATTCGCGTATTTTGTTTAAAGTGTGAGCACTAGATGACTGAAATTGTGGATGCACTTTATGATAGATGACTATCGGCTTGTTTTATGATGAATATTGCTGAAATTATGGGCGTGCTTTGTTGTGAGTGACGCATGACTGAAAGTTTAGGAATATTTGCCTGAACAACAAATTACTGGAATCATGTGTTTTTTTTTTTTTTTTAGTAAGTGATGGACAATTGAAATTATGGATTTGTGTTATAGAAATAATTAAGGGTGCTGCTGTAAAACTGGTAAGGAAATAAATGTATATATTTAAAAATAAGACGGTATTGAAGTAGTTTTACAAATTAACAGTACACAGGAAACACGAAACATTGCATGTTTTTCATGTGTACCGTTAATTTGTAAAACTAATTCAATACTTTTTTAGGTTATATATATATATATATATATATATATATATATATATATATATATATATATATATATATATATATATATATATATATATATATATATATATATATATATATATATGAGTTATAGAAAGTTGACTGTGGACATATTTGAATGAGTAATTGATGACTGAAAGTGTGGCGAACTTTTTTCAAGTGAATATATAACTGAAATAGTGAGCGCTTCTTGTTGTGTGTTATAAATGACGGAGAATACAGGTCCATATTTGTGTGTGATGGATTATTTAATTTCTGAGTGCTAGGTGATTGAACTTATGGATTATTTGCTGTAGATGATAGAGGACTGTGATATGTGCATGCTTTATTTTAAGTGACAGATGAGAAAAATCATTTATATGTTTTGTTTAGTGATATATAACATGACCTATTAACGTGTTTGGTTAAGTGATAGATGACGGAAATTATTGATGTATTTTGTTGAATGATAGTTGTTACATAAATTAATGCTGTATTTTGTTGAATGATAGATGATATAATTTATTGATTTGTTTTATTGAATGATAGTTGTTACGTAAATTACTACTGTATTTTGTTGAATGATAGATGATAGCATTTATTTATTTGTTTTATTGAATGATAGATGTTACGTAAATTACTGCTGTATTTTGTTGAATGATAGATGACATAATTTATTTGTTTGTTTTATTGAATGATAGTTGTTACGTAAATTACTGCTGTATTTTGTTGAATGAAAGACGGAGTTTTGTTGTAAGTGTAACAAACGTTATTGATGTGTTTAGGTGTAACTGATAAGTGACTGACAATACTGGCGCATTTTGCTTTAATTGATAGAGGATAGAAATTATTGTGTTCTGTTGAGTGATAGGTGGCAGACATTTCTGATGTGTTTTGTTGAGTGATAAATAACAGAAATTATTGATATATTATGTTAAGTGATGGATGACAAAAATTATTGATGTGTTTAGTTGAGTGAAAGATGACAGATTATTTATGTTTTTTTTTCAAGTGATAGATGACAGATATTATTAATGTGTTTTGTAGTTAGCAATAGATGACCCAAAAAAATGTAATGTATTTTTGAGAGCCATATGACAGTAATTATTGATGTATTGCGTTGAGTGATATCTTCTTCTACTTCTTCTTCTTCTCGTTCGCTGTTGTTTAGTAATGTCTACACAAGAAGTCCGGTTCTCTGGATGTATGTTGCTGTGGTTGAAAGTTCTTCAAGACTCCCAAACAGCTTTGTGTGGATGTGCGTCTCTGTGGGCCAATGTTCAGTTCGCAATTGACTAAGCATGTGGCAGTCTTGCAGGATGTGTTCGGCTGTCTGTGCTGCCTGTCCACACGTACATAGGGGTGATGGGACCAATCTCAGTCTGTATAAGTGACTGTTCAGTCTGTTATGTCCTGTTCTAATACGGAACAGGATCACCTGTTTTGCTCGATCAAGATAGTGATAGTTGTCTCTTTGTTGGTCAATTTTCCTGATGGCCTTGATAAGGGTCTTCTTTTCCTGGAATGTGATTGTTTGTTCTTTTTGTTCCTGTGTTGCTCCCTCTTTTGCTAACGTATCTGCTCTCTCATTTCCTGGTATGCCACAGTGTGATGGTATCCACTGTAGCACTACCCTTCTTTTGATATTTACTTCGCATAGGACTTTGTTTAATTCTGGCAGTTTATCACTGTTGAGGGCTTGCAGAACTGACATTGCATCGGTAAGGAATACAACCTGCTGACATTGGCTTATTGTGTTATTTATTATTCATGCAGCAAAGCTTAAGGCCTGTACTTCAGCAGAGTAGTTTGAACAGAATATTCCAGTAGGTGAACAGGTGGATTCGTTTTCTTTGTCTGGATAGACCACATAAACTCCTGCGCCTCCGTTCTTCACTGCTCTGGTTGCAGATCCATCAGTAAATACTTGGATCCATGAGAAGTTGAGTGATATAAAACATACATTATTGGTGTGCTTTCTTCAGTGACAGATAACAGAAATTATTATGTGTTTTAATTAGTGATTGATGGAAAACACCATTGTTGTGTTTTGTGGAGTGATAGATAATATAAATTATTGACGTATTTTGTTGAGTGATAGATGTTGACAGAAATTACTGCTGTGAATTGTCTAACGATAATTGCCACAACGGCAGAATTAATTTCAAACACTCAAAAGTAACGAAAACACTTTTAAAAGAAGCACTTGTACTAAAACTCTGTATTTCTGTTTTCCAATAACGTAAATGATATTTTATCTTGTTCCCGACCAAACAACACAATAGCATTTAGTTATCTTAACGTAATGTGTCTCTATGGCTATTCATTATTCCGCCACGCTGTGACTGCCTGAAGAGAAGGCAGACGTGACATTACATGAACTTTTATTAACATTGTCAACATTTAGTATGGATGCTCCAACCTCCACGACTTACCCTGATAATGGACAGTAAATGCAACGAGATAATCTTTGTTGTTAGTGAAATCGCAGATTTTGGTTTTTTTCTGCGTGTTCTTCCTTTCTTGCGCATCCACAAAAGAAGAAAGGCAAGAGTATAAATACAAAAATGGCGGTTATTTCTGTTTATTTCGTTTCTTTTTTAATCGCTAAAAGTTCAGATACAACAAGCAACGCAAACTGAGAATGAATGGAACTCAGAAAAAGTTTCGCTTCCGTCTCTTTCTTGCAGACGTTAATAACAGATGCTTGAGATTTACACCCGCTCATCCCCCCTTACTTCTTTACAGCCTACGATAAGAAGAGAATAGAGAGAGACATGCGAAAGAATTAAAACGTAAGGAACGAGTGAAAGCAAAAATTGAGTAAGAGAAAAAAAGCCGGTTTCGAATGAGCGGTTCGTAGCGAATCTCGCGCGCTTCGATCGTCCCGCCTTCTCGAGGGTCCTTCAGATGATCGTCTGGAGGAACGGGGCCTGCATCCATGGGGGTCAAGGAGATAGTTGTCATGGTGACGGGAGATTCGAGGATCTCCGGGTCTATTCAGCTGGAAGTCTTCAAATAAACTCGCACACGCATGCGCAGGCTGTTAAAACAAAGATTGCATTTCCTTCCGGAGAGGGGAAGGGTCGGTTTTTACTTCCGACAAAATTGTGTTCTCTGCCCGCGTGATACACCGAATATGGAACTGTCATTTTTCATTCCGAACCTTCTGATATTGTGTGTGTGTGTATATTTGGGTTTTTTTTTTTAACTGCTTCAGGGTAGCAATAATAAAGTCGATAACAGATCGGACGCACGGACAATGTAATGTAAAATGTCGGAATTTAAAGCTCTTATTCTGTTTAAAACGACATACTCATTGTCTTCGCTTAGATGTCTCAATTGTGGACTGAAAAGTTGTTATGTAATTTATTCACTTCATTTAGTCGTTCCTCTTCTACCCTGATGAGCAGAGGTTAGCCAGTGAGAGCCCCATTCTATCCTATCAGCTGTCTTCCTGTCGCCCTAGTTCCAGTCCAGCCCTTAGCGATTGTCAGATGTTGTTCTCCCAGTGAACTTTGGGTTGTCCTAGAGGTCTCGATCCCTAGCTCATGGTTTCCCGTGTTTCGTGTTACGTAATTTAGTTATTTACTTAAATGTGCATCGTGGCACATTTTTATGAGATTAATAATGATGAGGTATTATTTGGTTACTTCATACAATGACCGCACTTACTGAGGTTTTTATTCACACGGCGTTATACCGTCGGCATAGGGCACTTGCGATCGGTTATCCGGACGTCCATGAATTTTAGCCCCGAATTGAAACACTTATTCTTCTCCTTCGTACACTTTCAGACATCTACTTGAATATTTTCAAAGTAAGCAGTGGCCACCTTCAGGCTGTTTGGATCTTCACAGAGTTTTTTGTTTCTTCCGAAAATGGTACTTGTGACGGCCTTGAATGCTTTCTCCATTCCTCATATGTTCGGCATCTTTGAAGCAGATGTTCACTGTCATTTTTTCAGTGCCACTGTTACACTCATCGGTAGTTCCTATATTTAGCTTGTTGAATAGGTGATGTCCCAGTCACTTATAAGACGGGAATTTCGACCATGGTCCGAGATAAGGGGTTTTCTGCTCTACTTACGAGTTCAAATTGAGAAGCCACCGGAGCAATCAAAATAAAGCGAACAATATAACAAGTAAATATTGGTTCTTCATTGGACATGCGTGGCTAATCTATGTAAGAGCTAAACACTGGTTTGAGAAAATGCAGGTCGCTGGAGATGAGTTCGTGATGTGAGGGAGCATAGTTGTAAAAACGTGTGCTAAATTTGTAACAACTGAGATTTATATACACAGTTTACATGACGTACGACACATACCTCAGGAAAAGTTGGTCGGGAAGATACACTTTTGAGTTATTTTAAGACATATGCTTCAGTAAGTTGTGGTGAAGTGGGATGTTATAAATATTTATAGGGGACTTAGTGTACTGACTGAGATCAGCTGTGAAGGTATATATATATCTAATAAGAGTAGTGTATTATATATAACCTTACTTGCTACCACATATCTAAATATCTCAGTCAGAATTATTCTGGAATAGTGTGATGACTACGTTATGTGTCTAGGGTATGTGTATGATGAAGTGTAAGTCACAACAACAGACAGATAAACAATTTAATTTAATCCACTACTCTTAACAACACTGTGACACTCACATACATATAACACTCTATGAGAATATCTTAAAGAAGTCACTCGTAACCTTTCAAATAACAATATGTATTCAGTTTTGTCAATAATGTATTTGTGTCCTGATTCAAATACAAAGGAACCAGGAATCACAATCAATTTTAACTACAAGTATATGTACAGACTTTATCAATATGAATATTGTAGTGACATATATTATTAAAAATATCCTATGTGTGTCAGTTGTGTAGTGGTAATATGAGGTAATACTGGTTTTGTTTTGTTCAAGCTCTGTTGGTATTTGTCATCATGACTTCAATGGTTTGTCTTAGGGACTAGTATTGGAGATGTTCTCAGTTCCTGATATTAAGACAATTAAATTCCCCTCTGAATGTTATTTTTACAAAGTTATTTCAAGATGAGGGGACATAATGTTGAGCTCAGCTGGCCAAGTTAGCTTATCTGGCGTGATGGCGGCAGGAAAGGACTCCTCTGCTCGAATTCTCCTCTGGGCTCTGGAGACACCTCACAGATAGATTCAGCAAAGCTCTGACCAGGTGCTGCTCAGTACCATCAAGACCACTGTCCCTGAAATCAAGAAGGATGTACCTTCTACTTCATAACTAATTTATATTCTCTTTTACACTGATCACAATACAGCACAAACATTGAGTTCAGAGCGTTAGGCCAACTATCAGCTTCATTCTGAAGTACTTTATACCAGCATTAACCTCCTTAATGGTTACCACGCCTCTGCAATTCCAGCATTATTTCTTTCTAGTCAATCATCTAGGTGTCAGTGTACTGTTTGGCCATTCCATGCCGTTTAACTTTTCTCCGACACCCTCTGTTCAGGCTGGAGCATTACAGGCTTTACCTCACGTTTGCCACTGAACTACACACATATATATATACAGGCATAAATCAACAATTCACATTCAATTTTCATTAAAAGATATTGAATGGTTCAAGCTTACCACAATTCATACGAATAAACACAGATACGTTGATTAGCAATGAATTCTGGCACAAACTGGCACAAATTCCCATCTGCTTATCTTCCAGGCTTTTATTGAGCAAAATATAAGCTGGCTTCAACGCACTGATGCTTTATCAAGCTTATTTAAACAAGTGGTTTCGAACTAACGCTCCCAAGTGTGTATATCAGCGAGTCTGACCAATGAGCCCCGTTTCGACAAGTGTTTGAAAAAATGTTACCTTTCTACGTCTCCTTAACAACCAAGATAGTATTTATAGCCCGACCAATCGTGGTTAGGCTTTCATTTGTTGCGCTCCAATCAATTGGGAGTTTACATGGTAGGCTATTTATGTAACGTAAGGTTTTTTCAAACACGTTAAAAAAAATTTTATGAGCAGAAATGATTTTGTGTTGTCAGGCATCCCCACTATTTTATTTTGGTTATAATTTATTAATTCCTGGACTATTTGCGTAACGTTTTACATATTATTTGTCAGCAAGCCCTAAGGAACCCAATTATCCAAATTTAAAAGAGCTACGTGGCTGCGTTCAAAATATGTATTTTCTACCTCCTGTTTCGAAGATGTGATGTCTGGGTACTGTTATGTTTTCAACCGTAAACCCATCTAATGTTATCTTTTCTAATAAGAGTTTTTTATGATTTATAAACCTAACTCTGGGAAAGGGTAGTGTATTTTATCACTGTCCGTCTGAAAAAAAATTAGTGCATGTAGACTTACACGCGTGATGGCAGCATTTGTGTATCGCGCGACGCGTGTTGCATGCGTTCCTGATTTTCAGCCCTCCCCCTCTCTCTTTATCCTTTTGTCCATCTGTTCGTTCGTTTTGGTAACGCAGTGTAGAAAAAGACATGAATGGAATTTAAAATTTAGGTCAACTTGCATATTTCAAGGTTTTTCTTAGAAAGGCAGCACATTTTATTGTGTGTTTGGGAAACGCGTGTATGTTGCAGAAGGCCTTTAATATCGACGTGAAACGTTACAATTTGCTTACGCAATAGAAAACAAGGGGAGTTCGAGTACAGTCATGGTGACAGCACTGTTCTTTACCATTCTTCTTCCTTTATTTATTATATGTATTTATTAGGCTTTATATTTACTTGATAATTTATATATGTGGATTAGAATATTCCACGACACCTCCCCTCTTAAAACAGACATTATATGTCAGTCCTTTATTCTATATACACATAGAGAAATTTATTATTATTTCTGGGGTTTAAGGTGATTCTCATCACACGGATGGCGGCTTAAAAAATCCGCTCCCAAATTGGTTTTTCCAGATATATACTCAATGCTAAAATTATATGGAGCCAGAAGCAAAGACCATCGGAGTAACCTAGAGTTCTCATGCTTAGCCTGTGCTAGAAACGATAAAGGTTTGTGATCTGTTTGCAACTTAAATGCCTTCCCATATAGATAAATATTGAATTTCTTTATTGCCCATATTACTGCAAGACATTCTTTTTCGCTAGTTGAGTAGTTGATTTCAGCTTTATTCAACTTTCTGCTAGCATATGTGTTACGCACGGATCATTATTATTTTTCGTTTGTATAAACATTTTTTCATATGTATGATCATTTTTTGACTGAAGTGTGTATTATGTTTTCTATGGTCAAAGGGACATAATCCGAGTTATCGAAACTACAATTTGTTAGGAGTTGCCTTCTCTTGTATAGAGACACGTTCGGTCTATAATTTCTTGAACGAAGCGTGACCACATCTCCTTATTTGGTAGTATCAGTCAGCAATGATATCATTTTTGGTGGCCAGAGCTGGTTCTATCATCTGATATTTTGGCGCACCATATCATTTTTTGGTGGCCAGAGCTGGTTCTATCATCTGATATTTTGGCGCACCATATCATTGTTGGTGGCCATAGGTTGGTTCACTCTGATTCCAGCTATCAAGGGGGTCAGCAAACCCAGACATCATCATCATACTAGATACAACTACAGCATCAACTACCACCTTACAAGAAATTTTATTGAAAGTATCCGGATTTTCTGACAGTTGCTGATTTTGAAACTACCCGGCGCTGCTCGGCAATATTGAAGTTTATGTAAAATTAGAAGGACAAGTACCGAGCGAATGGATTTCCTGATCTGGTGAAAAGAAGGACAAGTGCCGTAACAACTGTTCCGGTCTCAGGGGTACTGCTGCGGGTTCAGAAGGTCAAGTGCCGGTTAAATCAATTTAGAAGATTCAGAAGGTCAAGTGCCGTAATAACTGTTGCAGTATTAGAAGCTCTTTTCCTTCGTCATGGCTGTTTATGGGAGCAGAAGTTAATCAACGTTGGATCATTATCCTCAGAATGCTGATTACATCCTGTTCTGCACCGTGCTGACGCTGGATTTATAGAAGTTAAGTGGCCTGTTTTGTTTGTGAACTGTGCCCTTATGTTCTAACTGAGCCTTCTGTACTTTCACACTTTCTCCTATTGTTTTCATGATACATGTTTATATGTTATATGTTATTTGTTATTTGTATATTTATATGTTTATATTTCAGCGGGTTTTCTCGTTTGGGCGGAGTCTTACAGTAGAAGATACCACGTCACAGAGGTTCTACTGTTAGCGTTTTCGTTAGGGACTGTGCGAATTTCCTACAGTGAAATTTGCTAGCGACAATCGTTGCTATATCTGTTTAGTTGTGACGAGTTGTGCTTTATTTTTGTTTCTTGTATATATATATTTTTTTTCTTTTTTCTTCTCTCTCTTTCTTTGTGTTTTTAGTTTCGATTTCGATTGTTTGTATTTGTAGGTCTCCCCTTTGCTATTATTCAGTTCTTTACGTATATTTTTTGTGTATACACTGTAGCGTCATTTGTTAGTCATATCTTCGCATATTTCTTTTTAGTTTTGCTGTTTGTGTATTTGACTTATGCGAATGTTTTCGTATTGTTTGATCTTTGTTGATTGTTTACATTGACTCTGATCTTTGTTATTGTTTACATTGACTCTGATCTTTGTTATTGTTTACATTGACTCTGATCTTTGTTGTTGTTTACATTGACTTTGATCTTTGTTATTGTTTACATTGTTGATGACCTTTGTTATTGTTTACATTGTCTTGTTATTGTTTACATAGTTCTTGCATAGTTAGCTTTCACTATTGTTGATATATGCTCATGCACTATTGGTCTATAGTGCACTTATCATAACAAACTGGTGTTTTTTGCTTATGCACTATTGTAGTGCAGTTATGATAAATAACTGATGATTATGCACTGATTTGGGTAGTGCACTGTTAATTAAGAGGTGACTTGTGATATTATTATACATTTGATAATACAAGTTGGTGTCAACTCCTGTTTCCCACAGAGATTGGGTTCAACATAGAGATTATACAAGCACTTTATTAAGTCTTGTTGCTATTTAACATTGAAATAAGATAATTAATTATTTCAGGTTCTGTACTCACATTTTGGACATCATGTCTACATTTGAGTACTTTATTGAGCAGGGTAAAGCCCTTGGGAAGACAGGTGATAAATTAGAAGAATTTGGGACTGTTCAATATGCCAAGGCATTGAAGTCGGAAGAAAAGAAAATGAAAGAACAAACTGAACAAAAGAGAATAGAGGCTGAAATAGAACAAAAGAAACTGCAGATGCAGGTGGAGGAAAAAAGATTTCAAATGGAAATGGAAAAACAAAAAAGAGAAGCAGAATCTCAGGAGAAGAGGCTTCAGGCTGAAGCTGAAAATAAGAGACTTGAAAAAGAAGCTGAAGAAAAAAAGTTACAGGCCCAGGCTGAAGCTGAAAATAAGAGACTTGAAAAAGAAGCTGAAAATAAGAGACTTGAAATAGAGGCTGAAGGAAAAAAGTTACAGGCCCAGGCTGAAGAAAGAAAGTTACAGGCTGAGGCTGAAGAAAGAAGGTTACAAAGAGAGGCTGATGAGAGAAAAGCAAAAATGGAACATGATGAAAAAGTCTTAGCTTTAGAGTTAGAGAAGTTAAAGTTATTGAACACTGGTAATGCTAATGAGGCAAATAAGGTGTCAAATAAGACTAATGCTAAGGATTTCAAGCTTAATCTACCAGCATTTAATCCCTCAATCGATGATATAACATTTTATCTAGATAGATTTGAAAGTGCATGTAATGTGCATAATATAGATAAAACATTATATGTGTATCATCTGTCCAAGATACTTAGAGGTGATGCTTTGACTTTGTTGAGTATGGTAGATGTGCCTGACAAAAACAACTATGAGGTTGTCAGGGCGGCATTGTTAAAGAAGTACCAACTTAACGAGGACGGATATCGTCTTAAATTTAAAACCATGTTACCAGAAACTGGAGTTGAATTCTCTGAATTCATCTCAGGCATCCGTCTTACTTTTTTACGATGGGTTGAGTTGTCTAAGACAGAAAATACATTTGAAGCTCTTATGGATTTACTACTTAGAGATAAGGTTATGTCTTCTGTTAATGAAGCTTTTCTATCTTTTCTTCATGAGCGTAAGCCTAAAAACATAAAAGAAATGGAAGAATACTATAGCCAGTATGTTACTGCGCATCCGCACATAACCATTAGTAACTCTAAGGTGAAAGAAGGTCTGCCAGTTGCTTCGGCAGCACCTTATGGCCCAAATTTTATGCGTAAATTTCAGGGTAGCCAGAAAAATTTCAATAAAAAGAGTAATCGTAATTATGCCCAGAACCATAGTGATCAATTCCAGGGTGATTCTTCTTCCCAGAACTGGAGACAACCTAATACTACACGTTATTCTACTCCGGTTAACTTTAGAAATTTTCACAAAGGTAATCGGTATAGAGGAAAATATTTTATGCAGAGACCTCAATACCAAGATAATAGAGGTTCTCAACAGCATAGAGATAGTAATGACAGTTATGGAAACTGGAACTCAAACCAGGATAAAAATTACAGTAGGGACTTTAATGATAATTGCAGAGGCAATAATGGTCGCGGTAGATCGCAACATAAGAGAAAAAGATATCAACAGACAAACTCTGTTCAACAAGAATCTCAGGGAGCAGATAAACAGGTTAATAATGATAAAGACCATAATGCTATCGGATGCTCATCTTTTGATTTTGGTAGGGCAAATAAATGTATCCAATGCAGTACTTTATTTGATCCGAAAACCGTTAGTACTTTAAGCTGTGGTCATCCTTTGCCCGCTCTTCCTGCTAATGTTGCTCATGATGGGAGAGGTTCTCTTATATTACATAAGGGGCTAGTAAATAGTAATCCAGTCTCAGTGTTGTTTGATTCTGGATGTACTACTGTCGGCGTTAGGCAATCTCTTGTAGATCCATCCTGTGCTACAGGAAAAGTCATCAAATGTGTCACATTTGGTGGCACGTTAGAAAAGTATCCTACTGCTATAATACACATTGCTACTCCTTTCTTCACGGGAGAGGTCCACGCGTGTCTACTTCCAAACCCTATTGCGGACCTTATTATTGGTCGTATTCACGGAGTTAGGGAATGTACCCCACAGCAGATTGCTGTTTGGGAAGAGCAAAACATTGAAGCTACCAATGCGGTGGTCACAAGAGCACATGCTCTGGATCCACCTCAAACTTCATTAACTAATAATGATGAAGTAAATGACCAAGATAGTCACTTGACTATTACACGTGACTCATTTATCAAATTGCAAGAAGAAGATCCTTCTTTACAAAAATTCTTCATTCTAGCAAAAAAAGGTGATCCTAATCAGAACACTAATAGGAAATCTTGGATTTCTATGAAGAACGGCGTACTTGTACGTATGGTACAAGACTCGACTACGTCCACTCATTCACAAATTCTTGTGCCTAAGAGCATGAGATTGCAAATATTGCAACATGCTCATGACTCGCAATGTGCTGGACATATGGGTTTTTCCCGTACAAAGTCGAGGGTTCTTGCGGCTTTCTTTTGGCCATTTGTGAGCAAGGACATACGAATGTACTGTCGCTCTTGCAAAGTATGTCAGGAGGTCAAATCTAAAGGACCACGACATGCTGCGCCTATCCAGGCTGCTGACATTCCTATTCGCCCTTTTCAAAAAATGGCAATAGATATTATCGGTCCTTTTAGAATTAAGTCGGCTAGAGGACATCAATTTATCCTTACATGTGTCGATATGTGCACACGTTGGCCAGAGGCAATACCTCTCAAGAGCATCTCAACTGCTGATATCGCAGACGCTCTTTGGCTGATATTTTCTCGCTTGGGTTTTCCCGGAGAAATATTGTCAGACCATGGCACTCAACTTATATCAGACACTATGTCACAGGTAATGTCTATGCTACACATTAAAAGGTCTCTCAGCAGTATCTATCACCCAATGTCTAATGGGTTGGTCGAACGTTTAAATAGGACTCTGAAAACTTTACTTGGTAAAATAACTGAGGATCATCCTCAGGATTGGGACAGGGTCTTACCCGCGGCTCTCTTTGCGTATAGAGAGGTCCCCAATGAACATACGGGGTTTTCCCCTTTTGAACTTGTCTTTGGCGCGCAACCGCGCGGCCCTATGTCTTTACTTCACGATCTAATCACTGCCGATAATATTAGCGATGAGACTCAATCTTCTTATGAGTACGTCATTGCTCTTAGGCAAAAGATCATCGAGGCATGCAAACTAGCAACTTCGTCTTCAGAATTTGCTAAAGAAAAGGCAAGGCAGTTTGCAAATAAGAATAGATGTCTACGACAACTTTGTCCAGGTGACAAAGCTCTCGTTCTACTTCCTTCAAGGGAGAACAGACTTCTAATTGCATGGAAAGGTCCATATGCAATAGTCTCCAAAATTTCTGATGTCGACTATGTTGTCGATATTGATGGAAAGCATAAAACTTTCCACATAAATATGCTCACAGAATTTTATGAAAGACCTGACTATTTGCAGCCTATTTTCCAGGCTACGGACAATTCACAAGCAACTCGTGGTCAGTACTCATCTCTGTCAGTTATACAGGATGAGGAAACTACTTTTTCTGATGTCAATCTTCCTCTTTCTATGGTCCCACTTTATTCTACGGAATCTTGGAAAAACGTGACCGTTTCTCCAAATCTTTCCGCTGAGGAACATCGACAAGTTTCTTCGATGTTGCAAACATTTCAGGATGTTCTTACAGACATCCCGGGACACACACATGTCATAGAACATGACATTGTGCTAACTGATCACAATCCTATCAGAGTCAGACCATATCCAATACCTATTCATTTCCAGTCTCAAGTCGAAAAAGAGTTGGATGAAATGATACGTTTGGAAATCATTGAACCATCCACTTCAGCATACTCTTCGTCTATGGTTATTGTTCGAAAGAAGGATAATAACATTCGCATTTGCGTAGATTATCGCAAATTGAACCAAGTTACGAAGTTCGATGCTGAACCTATGCCTTCATTAGAAGAGCTACTCAATAAACTTTCTAATTCTAGATTCTTTACCAAACTAGATTTGTCTAAAGGTTATTGGCAAGTCCCGCTAACTGAACGTGCCAAACCTTTTACAGCTTTTTCTACACCTAGGGGTTTATTCCAATGGAATTTCATGCCTTTTGGTCTTATGAACGCCCCTGCTACATTCGTACGCATGATGCGGCGAATTCTCGCATATCGTACAGATGTCATAGCATACCTAGATGATATCTGTCTATTCAGTGATTCTTGGGAAGATCACTATTTGGGTTTATACGAATTACTGTCTACTCTTCGCGAGTATAACTTGACTGCAAAACCCTCTAAAGCCTTTATAGGATTTAGCGAGATTTCTTTCCTAGGTCATCGGGTTGGTCATGGTCTTTTAAAGACAGAGGACCACAATGTTTCAAAAATACTTAACATTTCGGTCCCTAAGACGAAGAAACAAGTAAGGAGTCTATTAGGTTTGATTCAATTCTACGGACGATTCATTCCGAATCTGTCCTCCATTATGGCACCGCTTTCTACTTTATTGAAGAAAGGGTCGCCTAATCTGATCCGCTGGTCTAAAGAATGTCAATCCTCATTGGACCAGGTTAAAGCCCTATTTTCATCTCCACCTATTCTTAAGTTACCTACTATTGAGAAGACTTTTGTTCTTCGAAGTGACGCCTCGTCAACAGGGATTGGGGCAGCACTAATGCAGGAGTATTCTGATACTTTGCATCCGGTGATGTATATCTCTAGGAAATTAAACGCTGCAGAAAAGAATTACTCGGTTTTAGACCGTGAGTTATTGGCTATGGTATGGTCTATTCTGAAGTTACAAAGATTTCTTCTAGGCGCACATTTCATTGTGGAAACCGACCAGAAAGCGCTTACTGCTATTCAGAGCAAAAACTTGAAGAGCTCGAGGTCCACTCGTTATGCCATAGCTCTTCAACCATTTCATTTCTCGGTTCGAGCTATCCGTGGTTCGGATAATGTAATGGCAGACATTCTGTCCAGATGTCCACACGATTCCACATGATTCTTCTGTCATATATATATATTTCCTGATATACAGTCCAATGTTATAATGACATGTTAGTAGATTTTGTCTCACTTTTTTTTTTTTGAGGGAAATTTATAACATTGTACCATGTAATTATCTAAGAAGGCTTAGTTAGTGATATACGGGCCAAAAGATCACTCGGCCACATTTAAATAAATTATTTTCAGGATTGTATTAAGAAATTTACCAGTTGTCTTTAAGATTTGTGTTATTGATATTTTCGCAGCACATCATTGAAGTCTGCGAGTTTATGTCCATTGTGGAACTTTGAGGATATCAAGTCCTGTCCTACATTGGGAGCGGATGATGTCCACATCTTCTTCTATTGAATGTTTTGTGTCACCGAAGAGCAACACATGTATTACTTATTAATTACTGTTACTTTATATAATGTAATAATATAGTGCGGTATATTAGTAAATTACACCGCTATTTGCAACACATTGTATGATAACACATAATATATTTAATTTCATATATTGGTATGAGTATAATTTGATTGTCATTATGTTGTTGCCATCATTGTGGCGTGTGTTGGTGGCACCTTCCTGGAATATATCAGCGTATACTTAGATAAATTTTTTCTCTAAGGATCTGAGATATGATCTCAGTGTCGCTCCATGCGTTGAGCTAATTTGTTAGGTATATATCCACGCATCATACGTGCGTTAGGAGCCTAGATTTTTTTTCCGGCTCCAGGATTTAAAAAAAAAAAAAATGTTTCATTTTTTTTTTTTTTCCAGGGAGGGTGCGGTAATGTTACGCACGGATCATTATTATTTTTCGTTTGTATAAACATTTTTTCATATGTATGATCATTTTTTTTGACTGAAGTGTGTATTATGTTTTCTATGGTCAAAGGGACATAATCCGAGTTATCGAAACTACAATTTGTTAGGAGTTGCCTTCTCTTGTATAGAGACACGTTCGGTCTATAATTTCTTGAACGAAGCGTGACCACATCTCCTTATTTGGTAGTATCAGTCAACTATGGTAGATGTCTGAAACCTTTCTTAACGCTTCTTTTCATGACCATAAAAGGCGCGACTGTGTAAGACTTTTATCTCGAATGTTCTTCGAATCGTCTTATTGTGAACGGCAACTCAGAGATTGTCGTTCTGCGCATGTCAAACCGGGAGTTCGTTCTGTGTGTTCCGCCCAGTTGGGGCAGTTTAGAAATGGTTTAAGAAGCGAGCAGACGCAACTGCGTCTTGTGATTCTCTGAGGGAAATACAGTGTCTTAGTGAGTTAGTTAGCTAACTAGACTATTTCCCAGTATTATGCAGCCTGCCTGGAGGCATATGTTCATGGTTGATTTTCCGAAATAAGGTAATTCCTCTTGTATCGAACTTTATGCTATCGTCTAGAGGTTCGTCATTTTGTCGCCTATTTGCTCGCCTGTGTGATGCAAAATGGAGAGGTACTTTGACTAGGATTAAGTCACCGGTATCTGTATACCTGAACTAGTTAAATATATATGGGTCGCTCTAGACCAACAAGACTGTTGTCTGTGTTCCAGGATTCGTTATATCAGAGATCACGTCCAAGTCAGATGGTTAGACTTAGGAACATTATAAAGGTCGAGCTGACCTGTAGCCCATGTATGCTATTCACGTGCAGACAGTGAACGGACTTATTGTATACAACTGATCTGCTAGCATCAGAATGGGAGCATTTATTATTGTTTATGAACATTGAAGATCTGTAGCTGACACTGTTGCAGAAGTTATAGAAATTATTATTATTTATACAGCTTCACGAACTAGCACTCGATGATTGATGAATTTCTGAATCTATTGAACTGTGATGTCTTATGACGCATATATACAACAGCTATCATTGCTGACTACAGAAATTGTTTTCAATGTGCCATATCATCTTGCTGAACTCGTTAACCATGTTGATGTCATAAGTATCATGACTGTTTTGTGGCGTGCAATAAATGAAAGAAACTTATACAACGAAGTTACCCTTTCTATGACTCTACACGTCATGTTGCCTGTGTGATAACCCATTGAACTGTTCCACTACCACATACACAGCAACATCCTAAATCAGAGAAGACACCTACATCTTACACTTTAACACCAGGTGTCGATAAGGGTGGCAAGTTACCACTTCAGCACAAATCCACCCTTATCAATATGCCACTGGGCTTAATTCCCCATCCAATGCATCTGATTTCTGTAGTAGAGTTGCACCCAACCCAATATTACTGGCATCCGTCCTTACTATGAATTCTTGACTTAAGTCAGGTAATTTCAAAATAGGTTTACTTGTGAGCTTTTCCTTCAATTCTTGGTAAGCCATTTCACATTGTGGTGTCCATGTAATGCGATCTGGATGTCCTTTACGTGTCAATTCAGTTAACGGTGCACATATGGAATTAAAGTTTTTGATATACTTCTGGTAGAAACCACATAATGAGACAAAGGATCTCACGTCCTTCTTGGTTTGTGGTCTCGGGGCTTTCTGTAGTTTTTCTAAATTCTTTGGGTCAGGGGTCATATTTCCCTGATAAACTGTGTGTCCCAAAAATTCCAATTCTTTACATCCAACGCAACATTTGGTTGGTCGGGCTGTTAAATTTGCCTCCCTAAGTCGATCAAACAGCATGTTCAGAGAGTCAATGTGTTCCTCAAATGTTTCTGTTGCTATAAGGATATCATCCATAAAATTTGTTATACAGGGATTATTCAGAGGATCCAATAATTTTCTCATCATTCTAGAGAAGACACTAGGCGCATTCTTCAATCCAAATGGCAATCTATTAAACTCATAGTGTCCTTCTGAGGTACTAAAAGCTAGGTATGGTCTAACCTCAGGCTTTACGGGAATCTGATAGTATCCTTTACTCAGATCCACTTTTGAGAAATATTTAGCTTTATTTAGTCTGGCAAACAGCTGATTTGTATCCGGCAATGGATCCACCTGTCCTTCTGTAATAGCATTTAGTCTCCTGTAATCTATACAGAGTCTATGTTCTCCAGAGGGCTTCCTTAAGAGTACAACACCGGAACTATACGAAGATTCACTGTGCGAAATAATTTCCGCGCTTCAAGCGTAGTAGTCATTATCTCTTCCTTCAACAGCCGCTCTGGCAAACCGGGTGAATACAGGATCAATAGACAGGGCGAGGCATTTGAGTTTTTTTCGTATTCCAATATTTGGATGCCCTGGTCGGTCTGTTCCTCGATGACCTGGCAATAGAACCTGTTGAAGAAGTTGTTCGACCAGGGACTGGCGGCTCCTGAGCCGACCCAGCTGCAATGGGTACCTCCGAAATCGGCGAGTATTTGCCTGAATGGCGAGGGACACCTGTCTCTGGACAAGAAATAAAGGGATACTCACGTAAAATCAATGTCAGGTTAGACATAAATAATAACCTGAGATTTCGCCTCGAGTATTAGCGGGCGTACGAAAAAAAAAAAAAAAAAAAAAAAAAAAAAAAAAAAAAAAAAAATGTGCGAAATAATTCCTTCCTTCAACAGATAGTCTATCTCTTCCTTCAAAGCTTTCTCCTTAGCAAACGGAATCGAATATGGTTTCATACAGACAGGTGTGGAGTCTATTAGTTTCATATCATATTCCAATAGGTTTGTATGCCCTGGTCGGTCTGTTAACACCTCTGCATGATTATTTAGAACCTGTTGCACTCTCTCTTTCTGAGTTTTCGTTAAATGTGTACTGATTTTCACCTGTGCTGCTGTCTCACAGGGGTGTAATGGATATTCAAATGATGAAAGTGGTTCCTTTTTCATCTCCATGGCGATGGACAAGGTCAACAAGTGTGTCTCTTCCTGATGTTCTCTTTCCAAATATTTCTTCAGGAGAGTCACATGATAGATTTTTTCTTTCCCCTTCTTATCTATCTTATAATTTGTTCTAGACACCTTCTCTAGAACTGTATATGGACCCTGCCATCCAATTTGTAACTTATTCTGACTCCCGGGCAAAAGAAGCAGTACCTTCTCTCCCACAGCCAAATTTCTGTCTTTCGCCTTCCTGTTATAATAGGCAGCATGTTTCTTCCTGGCTTGTTTCAAATTTTCATTGGCAAGTTTCCAGCCAGTTTTCAACCGAGTGGTCAGCTCATTCACATATTGGTATGAAGATGTAATGTTTTCCTCTGCCTTTTCATCAGTCCACGTTCTTAACAAAGCTTCAAGTGGACCTTTTATTGGCCTTCCAAACAATAATGTTGCCGGGGCCATACCGGTTGAACTATGGGGTACCTCCCGATAAGCAAAGAGGGCGGCGTGCAGGTACTGGTCCCATGTATCTGGTTTTTCGTGTGCCAACTTTCTCAGGATTGACATCAATGTGCCGTTAAATCTTTCCACTTGGCCGTTCCCTTGGGGATGATACACACTACAATGGAAGTGTTTGGCCTGGAAGATCCTGAAAACTTCTTCAGTTAGTTTCCCCTTGAACTGAGAGCCATTATCAGTCAAGATTTGATTGGGAAAGCCTAACCTTGTGAAAATTGTGAGCAATGCCTCTGCCACATGTTTAGAATCAATCGATGACAGGGCTACTGCCTCTCCCCACATAGAACAAGTGTCCACCAGAGTCAGAATGTAGCTGTTCCTTCTCTTGGTTCGGGTGAGAGGTCCCACAAGATCCACGGCAACTCTCTCAAAGGGTGTTCCCACTATGGGCATTTCCCCCAGAGTTGCTGGTGCAGTCCAATGTTTAGGTGCTACTCGTTGGCACTCTGGACAGGATTTTACATATCGTTTGATATCTTCAGTTATTCCTGGCCAGAAATAGTGACAAGCTATTCGCTGTCCTGTTGCGCTGATTCCCATATGACCACTGAAGGGAATCGCATGCCCTAGTTCCAACACTTTAGTCCTATATGAAGTGGGAAGGACCAGCTGTCCGTGACCATTGGATTCAGATCCAGCCTTCCTATATATCAGTTTGTTCTTCATATAAAACTCTCCCTTGCCTGGAGGTGTATGAGATTTGGGCAACTTCTTGAAACATGGCTTGAGTGTTTTGTCCTCAGCCTGTGCCTTCCTCATCTCATCTGGGTGAGTATTTTATGGGATTATCCTCCTCCTTCTTTGACTGTGATCTGGTCTGCACTGTTGCCAATATCACAGGTCTCTTGGGATTCCCCAAGAAGACATATCTACACCCCAATATTAGAGGGTAGATTGGCTCATTTATCACTGCTGCTTTTATGATTCCTTCCACATATCGCGTTTTCACTTTTATTCGGGCGACGGGAAGTGTCATGGTAGCTACATCCTTGGTTGCAGTTTGAATCTCCACTGTTTCTGTGGTGTATTGATCGGCCTGCACCAGGTGAGAACTCACAACGGAATCGTAATCTAAACCGGTATCATATAAACATCTTATAGTGACACCATTACAGATGACATCTTCACACACTGGGGGGTGGTATGGTTCCTGTAATTCTTCAGGTTTGCCCTTCTTTTCCTTTTTCCCCGATGTCATAGCAGCAAAATGAGGAGGTTTCCTTCTACAATGGTCAGTGTCATGATTGTTCATCTTACAATTTTTACACCACCTTTTTCCTTGGTTGAAAGATTTTCTTTCATCATATTTCCTTTCATCGAATTGTGGGAATTTATTTTTATTTTCATACCGTGGCCTATCAAATTGGTGCTTACCTTTATTTTGATCCTTAGGATCAAATTTATTAAAATTCTGTGGTGCCCTAAAGTTGTCCACCTGTTTCTTTTTATTACCTGTTACCTCTGCTTGAGCTGCTTGATACCTTTCAGCAACATTTAGCAACTCATCCAGCCTCTCTGCACCTTGTTCCATGAGAAACTTTCTCAGGTCTGGAGCCATGGACTCTCTTAGTTGCTCTATAAGGACCATTTCCTTAAGATCTTGGGTTTTCCCCAGAGAAGTCCATTTCTCCAAGTATGTCTCTATTCGTGCAGAGAACTGGTGATAGGTTTCACCTGACAGTAGTTTAGCATTCCTAAATTTTTTCCTATAAAATTCAGCATTCTTTTCATACCTTAACAAAAGAGCCTGCTTTAGCATGTCATAATTTTCCTGATCACCTCTGCTCATTTTTGCAAAAACTTCATAAGCTGCCCCACGAAGTCCCTGAGATAACTTTAAGCTCCACCTTTCTCTCTCTAACCCATACGTGGTAGCTAATAGCTCATACCTATTTAGGTAGCTCTCAATATCATCGTCTTTCTCAACAAAATGATCTAAATGAAAGTTCATAGCTGAGGTTGAGGCTCCTTGAGTAACCGTAGCATCAGAGGCAAAAGGACTGGCACCATTTTCAGGAGCATGGCCTTGAAACTCCAACTCCCTTAGTCGTAACTCATGTTCCCTTTGTAATCTTTTATCTTCTGCTTCCCTTTCTGCAGCTAATTTCTTGTCTTCCCTCTCGGCAGTCAATCTTCTTTCTTCTGCTTCCAATTTCTTAGCCTCTTTGTCAGCCTCAATCTGCAACCTCTTAATTTCCCTTTCAGCCTCTAACCTTCTTTCGGCTTCTTTTTCTAATCTTCTTTCTTCGCGTTCAATAAATTTGTCACATTCCGTCGTGACATAGGCAACCATAACTTGCCCATCCAATCCTAACTCTTTTGCAGTCTGAACCGCAGCAGATCGAAATTTGGCCAGGTCCGCCATTGTCTATCAGGTAAATTTCTACAATGTCTAACCAACAATTCAAATTCTAAATATATATAATGGACAACACAGGCACCGTGAGCTCAACCTTATTTAATTCCACCCAAGGATACCTTTTAATTCTTATATTCCCTGAAGTGAATTACCCCCAATATTTTTTAATAGGGAAAGATTCAAAATCCCAAGAGCGAGACCCCAATATATGTGGTGAAGTGGGATGTTATAAATATTTATAGGGGACTTAGTGTACTGACTGAGATCAGCTGTGAAGGTATATATATATCTAATAAGAGTAGTGTATTATATATATAACCTTACTTGCTACCACATATCTAAATATCTCAGTCAGAATTATTCTGGAATAGTGTGATGACTACGTTATGTGTCTAGGGTATGTGTATGATGAAGTGTAAGTCACAACAACAGACAGATAAACAATTTAATTTAATCCACTACTCTTAACAACACTGTGACACTCACATACATATAACACTCTATGAGAATATCTTAAAGAAGTCACTCGTAACCTTTCAAATAACAATATGTATTCAGTTTTGTCAATAATGTATTTGTGTCCTGATTCAAATACAAAGGAACCAGGAATCACAATCAATTTTAACTACAAGTATATGTACAGACTTTATCAATATGAATATTGTAGTGACATATATTATTAAAAATATCCTATGTGTGTCAGTTGTGTAGTGGTAATATGAGGTAATACTGGTTTTGTTTTGTTCAAGCTCTGTTGGTATTTGTCATCATGACTTCAATGGTTTGTCTTAGGGACTAGTATTGGAGATGTTCTCAGTTCCTGATATTAAGACAATTAAATTCCCCTCTGAATGTTATTTTTACAAAGTTATTTCAAGATGAGGGGACATAATGTTGAGCTCAGCTGGCCAAGTTAGCTTATCTGGCGTGATGGCGGCAGGAAAGGACTCCTCTGCTCGAATTCTCCTCTGGGCTCTGGAGACACCTCACAGATAGCTAAAAGGACCAAGGAGTATGCTGTCCGACACTGGATTCAGCAAAGCTCTGACCAGGTGCTGCTCAGTACCATCAAGACCACTGTCCCTGAAATCAAGAAGGATGTACCTTCTACTTCATAACTAATTTATATTCTCTTTTACACTGATCACAATACAGCACAAACATTGAGTTCAGAGCGTTAGGCCAACTATCAGCTTCATTCTGAAGTACTTTATACCAGCATTAACCTCCTTAATGGTTACCACGCCTCTGCAATTCCAGCATTATTTCTTTCTAGTCAATCATCTAGGTGTCAGTGTACTGTTTGGCCATTCCATGCCGTTTAACTTTTCTCCGACACCCTCTGTTCAGGCTGGAGCATTACAGGCTTTACCTCACGTTTGCCACTGAACTACACATATATATATATACAGGCATAAATCAACAATTCACATTCAATTTTCATTAAAAGATATTGAATGGTTCAAGCTTACCACAATTCATACGAATAAACACAGATACGTTGATTAGCAATGAATTCTGGCACAAACTGGCACAAATTCCCATCTGCTTATCTTCCAGGCTTTTATTGAGCAAAATATAAGCTGGCTTCAACGCACTGATGCTTTATCAAGCTTATTTAAACAAGTGGTTTCGAACTAACGCTCCCAAGTGTGTATATCAGCGAGTCTGACCAATGAGCCCCGTTTCGACAAGTGTTTGAAAAAATGTTACCTTTCTACGTCTCCTTAACAACCAAGATAGTATTTATAGCCCGACCAATCGTGGTTAGGCTTTCATTTGTTGCGCTCCAATCAATTGGGAGTTTACATGGTAGGCTATTTATGTAACGTAAGGTTTTTTTCAAACACGTTAAAAAAAAATTTTATGAGCAGAAATGATTTTGTGTTGTCAGGCATCCCCACTATTTTATTTTGGTTATAATTTATTAATTCCTGGACTATTTGCGTAACGTTTTACATATTATTTGTCAGCAAGCCCTAAGGAACCCAATTATCCAAATTTAAAAGAGCTACGTGGCTGCGTTCAAAATATGTATTTTCTACCTCCTGTTTCGAAGATGTGATGTCTGGGTACTGTTATGTTTTCAACCGTAAACCCATCTAATGTTATCTTTTCTAATAAGAGTTTTTTATGATTTATAAACCTAACTCTGGGAAAGGGTAGTGTATTTTATCACTGTCCGTCTGAAAAAAAATTAGTGCATGTAGACTTACACGCGTGATGGCAGCATTTGTGTATCGCGCGACGCGTGTTGCATGCGTTCCTGATTTTCAGCCCTCCCCTCTCTCTTTATCCTTTTGTCCATCTGTTCGTTCGTTTTGGTAACGCAGTGTAGAAAAAGACATGAATGGAATTTAAAATTTAGGTCAACTTGCATATTTCAAGGTTTTTCTTAGAAAGGCAGCACATTTTATTGTGTGTTTGGGAAACGCGTGTATGTTGCAGAAAGCCTTTAATATCGACGTGAAACGTTACAATTTGCTTACGCAATAGAAAACAAGGGGATTTCGAGTACAGAAATTTGACTGAATAACCTGAACGGCTCCTGCACATAAATCCCGTGTAGATGGGAAGGAGCGAAGCTCCTGACCGGGTTGGAAGGAAAGTCCACTGACCCCCCAGCCTCGCAATGACATGTCATTGGGCCAAAAGGGCTGGAAAGCTCGAGTGCCGCTGGTTAGAGAAAAAAAAAACCCCGGATATTTAAGAAACGTTAAGACACATGATTCAGTAAATATTAACTGGAAATTTAAATAACGACAAGACACATATCTCAGTAAATGTGTATTGAAACGATAAGTTGTGTCGTAGATTAGTGATAGGGGAATTAAGACGTGGGTTGGTCCCTTCTGAATAGAATAGAACAGGTGATAGCTCAGTGAGAGGTAACGTAAAGAAAATATATTTTCACGAGTGAGATGGTGGAAACTAGTTAGAATCTGTCCCTGAAATCGAGAAGCCTCTCTCTTTCAGCCTATCTGTACAACACAACTTAGTTTGTCAGACAGTCTAATAGAATATATATATTAATATATATAGCATCACTCACACACACACACACATAAGTGACGACAGTTAGACGCACAGACGTGAAAACTATAACAATGGAATATAGATATTTTGGGACGAGCTGACCGACACAGTTGAATAAAGTTTATGTAAATTTTATTAACATAAAGAAACTTCGCCACAACAATAAATTTGCATATCAAGCACATATAAATACACATACGTTACTGAATTACTAAAAGAATACTAGACCCATAGGTGTAATCCTTTCCCCCACTGTTGAGACCACGATCCCGTTAGCAGAAAGTTATAGCCCCAAAGAGTCACAGATTTATACTGTATGGTCTAGGATTTCCCTCTATAGTTAAGAACTGAGTTGATACCTTAATCTATTCTAAGAGTAAAACATCATTAGCAACAACTTGTGTAAAGAAATTACAAAGTAGGTGCCTAAATTTACAATAAAGGAATCACTCAGTCCTGCTTTCTCTCTATTCATTCAGCAGTGGCCACTGGCGTACTTTCTTACCTACAAACTTGCTGTTTTTCGCCTTCTGGCGCAAACTTTAGGACACACATACACAGTGAATCTGTATTCTTTTGATAAAGAGAATCCCAGCTCTGCAGATACAGGTTTCATCCAATGTTCTGGGGAGCGTTCACTTTATAACTATATTTTAAGATTACTGTTAATATGACTTGCATCAGTTCAGGTAAGAAATTTTAAACCGGGCTCACAATGTCAGAATCTCGAGGTCTCCAGTACTTAGGAAATTACAACTTGGGGGGTTTTTTTTAATAAAAAATTAATTGCATCAGTTCAGGGTACAATTCTCTCAGTATATAAAGTTCTTGGTCACACCACAATTAGTCAAAACGTCGGAAATGTTATTGTTTTTAATTTTTTGCCACAGGGGCTGAATGTACATGAGATTTTTGGGAAGAAATATAATCTGGCTCAATAGGCCCAGTTATTGCATTTAGGCTTAAAGTTTGTGAAATCGGTACTCTGTTTCTTTCTGGATGCAAACACAATGCCAGACAGCTTTTGACTTGTAAACCCACGTATTTAAGTCCTAAATTGTTTCTTCTATGATTATTCTCATCTGTACTGAAACCGCTGGTAGATGTTGGGCTTTATCCAAAATACTGTATGAAGAAAAAGAACATACAGAATACTTAATCATAATATTATACACACCTCCTATCCTACCCTCGCGTAAAATATAATATTCACTTCGGTTATTTAACGCTAAATTATAAACTGCAAGCTTAGAGCTTGTCTTATCGTTTAAAACTCCCGTGAAATAAATTCTAGTCATTACAAAAATCAATCATCATGAATTAGAAATACATACATATTTCGTCAACACTCAAGATGAATCGGTGCGTTAATTTAGATGGTTAAACTATTCTCTGACTGGTTACTAGCAAATTTAATTAAATTTATTTATAGCTGAATGAGCTTTAGCTAGAAATTATAATTTATTCTGCTATCCACTGTAACACAGTAAAATTAGAGAATTATAACTGACTGACCTATTCTAGAAAATCACTTCGGCACAAAAATCTAGTGAAGATATAATTCGAACTAACAATTTTATCACTCGACAATACTAGTCAATATATATTACCTCCAAACAGAACTTCTTAAGACTATTCTCCAACGCAAACTGCGATTTTACTTAATAGAGTAATCTAGAAACGCCGCTATATATGTCTAGAGAAACTACGGAGTCTGAATGAATTTGAGTTAGATTTCTGTGGTATATATCTCTCTAATATCAAAGGAAAATATTACGTCTAAAACCCGAAAACAGACTCATTTGCCATATGTTAGCACCTTTGGAAAAATCTGCATATTCCCTATCTTGTTTCTGCGAATCAAACGCATTTTTCACACTGAGACCAAAGCCCAGACTCTCTCTGTTGCGTACGGACTCATTTGAGATCCGACGTAACGTAATTGACCAGACCTCGTGCGAGATTTCCTCGACTTACAGGATCACACGAATTCTGCCTGCAAACTATGGTCATAAACGCAATATAAGCGGCTCGCCTTTCATCTCAAATCTTTCACCTTGAATAATTAACTTTTAGGCGAGCAGATTAAAGAAAAGTGATAGACAATAGTCTTCCTCATATCCCTGTCGAGAACGAATTAACACGATTCGATCTCTCATCAAATAATCTTAGCTAACGCATTAAAATGCGTTGCTAAATTAGAAAAGAAATGACAAAGGTATGAATTGCTAACAATCTAGCGCATGCGAAAGAAAGGCAAAAGAGTGAAAGAATGGTAAAAGACAAGTGCAGAATAAAGAATAGATATAGAAATTTATTAATCATAAATCTCTTCCACAAGTTGCAACAATTTATATATTAGAATAATATTTTCCGGTGTCTGCTGGAATGCTAAAACTATGGACTTTATCTAAACTTGCATATCAGATATGGGCGAATATTGAGATTTTAGTTTGTGAAGATAACAAGCTTAATTCTGAAGATATTTGTATCAATATTGTTTAAAGACGACATAAGCCTGACATATTAACATACTTAATTTTACCATTTCCGTTTCCTGCATTATATCATGGGGTATTCCTTCTGCTGTTATTGTTGGTCGACTTGTATATAACAAGGTAAAGCATTTGCAGTGTGATTAGAACGTTTGCCACTCGCAGCAATGTAAACGAGTTCAAAACCTAGTAGCGTGTCTTACAGTCTACCTAGCTGTAAATGGGTACCTGATTCTGCTATAGAGTACGGGAAGGGAAAGACTGTGAGGATGGGAACTGCTCAGTGCACCTCATGAAGCTGGACCTAGTTTAGTGATATCACCTACGGCATTACCTGCTGTGGCACTATCTGTTACCTGTATACACAGGTGTTGTCAGGTAAAATGTTGGCAGAATCAAATAATTACGTCAGGTAAAGACAGAATTTAAAATGGGAATAATGAAAACGATGAAACCTGAATCGTAGAATATTTTTAATACATAACAAGACATAACATTGAAACAAGATGTCAAAATGCCAGTACAGTGACTTACTAAGTGTCGCCATTACTCAAATATCAGAAATATCAGTAGGGAAAATAAACGACAGCTGACAAACAATATATTCTTACCAACTCTTTGCTATCAATGTTAAACATGGTCACTGACCAAAGCACAGGAAGGGGAAATCACTTCCTGTGAGATGAGATGCTTAAGAAAAGCAATTAATGTTACCAGGAGAGATAGAATGAGAAATGATGACGTCAGAAAAAATTAAGGGAGCGACATCCTGCATCAAGTATATAGAGAGACAGAAAAGCAAGTGGTTTGGCATCTCAAGAGAATAAGACCGATAAATTACCACTACTCGCCTTCAACACTAGAAGATCTGGGTTCAGAGCACGGGGAAGACCAAGAGGCAGATAGATAGACAACATCACATACATCCTACAGCAACACGGGCTTACAGCAGCCACGGCGACACACTTGATAGATAGACAACATCACATACATCCTACAACAACACGGGCTTACAGTAGCCACGGCGAGACACTTGGCTCGGGAACGCAAACTTCAACTCCCCACTACACTTCACGGCAATAGTGGAAGGAAAAAGTAAGTTAAAAAGGTAAGTAAAAAAGTAAGTAAAGTAAGTACCAAGACATACCGGTGTTATGTGTCGTACTAATGACCCGTCATCGAAGCATCATTTTTTGGTGATGCCTAGATGGCAGGGAGGATAGTGTGATTCGCTTGCATAGCTAGGCGGGTGTCACGAGAGGGTTGATGTTATTGAAAGAATAAGATATCCTGGACAAAAAGTTGTATCAGATGATACCAGGATAGTGCCAGATAAGAGACTGGTCTTATAAGAAATACCCCCTTTTCTGAAAAGAATAAGGGTGTATCGACATGAAAGGTAGGATCAAGCTGTATAAGTTTCCAGGTATGATGATATTATATGTTCCTGAATCCCTATTTGCTCCCTCTCAAGATCCTCCTATGATTATAGTATTATTATTATTGTTATTATTGTTGTTGTTGACTCTGCTAGGGGTATTAACAAAATTATTTACCAACAAGAACTTGAACTCAACTTAAATATGTAAGTAAGTCTGTTGGCAAATATTTACAATTTATTTATCCTATACAGTTTCTCTTTTCTGTTTGAAAAGCTTGAAATGAAATCAAATTCAATTATAACATTAAATCAATAAACATTGGAAAATAATCAAAAAGTCTCAAAAGTCATTCAACTTGTTGAAGGTTATCACTTTGGTTAATTATCTGAGTTGGAAGAACATTTTTATAATACTAACAAGTTTATGTGAAGCTTTTACTGGTATATCTATGCCCACACTTTTCATCATACACTGTGTCTTTATTAGAATCTTGATTGTTAATATAGGGGTGTAATCCGGATACGCTGACTAGTGGCTTTGTTTGGCCACTTATCTGTTGTTTAGAGATCTGTCACACTCCTGCCATGGACGGACAAGTCTTATGAAGTTCCTCAAGGCAGTGGAAACTGGGTATCTGGCCATGCTTACAACAAGGGCGCTCGCACCACAGGGTCCAGCAGAGGTGGATGACTCTTTAAAGTTTGTGTGGTTTACAGGATAAAACCTGAAACAAAATAAATGTAACCCTTACATGGTCCATCACTATCCCATTATTACACAAGATGGGGATGATAGACAGTTTCAGACAGTGTGCTAGCAGATGCACAGGACAATTTATACCAATATTACCCACATCCAGTTCACCGTGAATACACTTTCCTCTAAATCCTTAGTTAGATCCATTTGTCCATGATCCGCCTCCATACAATGATTTGGTCTAGTATAAAATACGAAGTAATAACTTAAACAATCCATTAAAACAATCACTTTCATCCTTCCTTACGTTCCTGGTGAGTGTGCCATTCCATCAAGAAATAATTCTTTAAATGCTTTTCTAAACCTACAGACACATTTTTGCCATCATTCTCAATTATTTTGAATATTTCCCAAAGCTGGATTTTGCCTCCAGAATTATACACATGCCTGTAAGTCCGCCAGCAACACACCGTAGTTTTCTAACACAGTCTACACACTTCCTAACGCACAAATGAATTAATCACTAAAATGCATATATATACATATATATATATTCTTTCTTACCCTCAGGCACATACAGTCGAGCTGTTAATGGTTATACCGGTCTGCTCTCAGATACAGAAGGCAAAGCACTGTTCACTAAAACTTTTGCGCTCACTGTAATTTTTTTTTAATGACTGGCCCAATTTGTTGAGAACACACGGTATTTATAGTGTGAGCTCGGGCGTCAGAGGGGGTTTCCCTGCTCGCTAGTATTTGCATCAAAAAATGTATGTAAAATCTGCCTAGGTGTGCAAATCAGGAAAACTATGATTTTATTTATCTACGTTATTCCTGGAGCGATTTTTTTTCATCTAAAGCTTTTAATACGCTCTGTATTATTCTACACCTTCCTAGCTACTAATCTGTTACTTTCCTAAATGCATTTTATTCTATGCGTACTTTAACCAGCCAAATTATGGACAAATCTGAGGCCTCGATGCATTCAACCAAAGATTTCTCCCGTCCTATACTACTGGTCGTGAAAGTCTCTGCACAGATGTGTAGAGCAACATTCCCGTTGTAGAATTAGAGACCTCTTCCAGGTGGTACTTCTTTCCTACTTATGTAATTAAATAACATCCTTCACTCGGTTGCCCGGATTAGTCCTAGCCATTTTGTCTGTTCACTGCTTTAGTAAACACGGCAGAACGGTACCTTCTGATTGGTCAGTGTATCAAGCAGTTAACATAAAGTATGGCGCGCGATTTCGTCAGAGTACACAGAAGGACGTGTTGTGAAAACAGACCAACTCACGACAGCGGGGTTGTCGCACGGAAGGTCCTGGGTTCGAGTCCTGGGTAAGCCACTCACGTCTGTTGTTTTTCTGTTGTCTAGTTTTCCACTTCTTTATTTCTTACGAGTGCCTGAAAACATACCTTTATGTTTGTCTAATATTTATTTACTGTTTACAGGCCTCGGGTTTCCCTTCCTTATGTGTTATAAATGTTTAACCAAGACATACCACTACATTGAAAACATAAAGAAGAGAAATGTTGAAAGCAATAGGGTGATATCGATTACATTATTTGTAATTAGAAATATTCGCAAGGCTAACGATAAGTGTGGTCTATTGTAGTGTGTATCATCAAAATTTAGACAATGACTACTTGAAAATCGAAAACAGCCAACTTTTCGATGCCGAAAAGACACTTGATCTATCTTACTATGAAGGTGACATATAGAAAATGATAATGCTGTTTTTCAGTATTTATGTATTACCTTCAAAAAGTTCTTTTGGCATGTAGTAAATAAAGTTTATACAGCGTGTACATGTGCGACCAGTGTTCTTCCGTATAACGTACGTATAAAGAACATTGTTCATTGTGGATACTCATTTATACTCTGTTACGCCGGCGTAACCAAGAAGCTACAGACTTTCATAAACGGGTGCTTGTGTAGAATAGAAGGATTGAAGCGGTATGACAAGATCATTAATGTAGAACTGATGACAAGATCATTAATGTAGAACTGATGAGAAGATCATTAATGTAGAACTTCTGACAAGATCATTAATGTAGAACTGATGACAAGATCATTAATGTAGAACTGATGACAAGATCATTAATGTAGAACTGATGACAAGATAATTAATGTAGAACTGATGAGAAGATAATTAATGTAGAACTGATGACAAGATCATTAATGTAGAACTGATGTCAAGATCATTAATGTTGAACTGATGACAAGATCATTAATGTAGAACTGATGACAAGATCATTAATGTAGAACTGATGACAAGATAATTAATGTAGAACTGATGACAAGATCATTAATGTAGAACTAATGTCAAGATCATTAATGTTGAGCTGATGACAAGATCGTTAATGTAGAACTGATGTCAAGATCATTAATGTTGAACTGATGACAAGATCATTAATATAGAACTGATGACAAGATCATTAATGTAGAACTGATGACAACACCATTAATGAAGAGAAGCTCTAGTGGAACAAGAGATGACGTGAAGACGTTGACGATGGAAAAGATATACACTCAGGAAACATGTTGATAGTATTACAAGGCAATCCTTGTTCTGGAATTCCCAGGGTAGGAGTGACAGAGAGAGAGAGAGACCAAAGAACATGTGAAGAAAATAACCGTAGACAGACATGAGAGGAATAGAGAAGACGTGAAAAGACTTGGAGCTTATGGCACGTGACAGGAAGGTGTGTCATAAGTATGTTGAAGGCGTGTGTTGCTAGGGGAGATAAAGAGTGATGATAACGTCGATGTATGGTTTACTTCAGCCTTGATGTAAGCCGCGGTGGCACAGTGGTTAGGGCACTGGCTTCCTGGATCAGTGGTCTATAGTTCGATCCTCCTTTTAGACATCACCCCTAGTGTGCCGTATGGTCAAGAAAATATGGGCCTAACACCATATTCCCAATATGCCTCAATGAGCATTTAATGGGTTCCCTAGCCTTAAGCCTCTTCACCCCGTCTCCATTGTCATCAATATATTCAGAAGTTATAAACCAAGAAGTTATAAACCAACTATTGTTCTGATCTATTTTTTTTTTTTGGCATTAATAGCTTTGTTCCTGCTTCCTGTTGTTTTTTGTTTTTTTTTTCTTTCGTGAAGCCTTGTTCTTATTAGCAGAGGCGTCCCTAAAGTACTTGGCACCCGGGGCAAATGTTACTTATGACACCCCCTGCCCCAGAAAAGAAATACACTAGTAAGTAACATTTTAACAGCAAGTACTATATTAATAGTGTCCGATGCCACCCCCTTCCTGGCTGTCACCCAGGGTGGACCGCCCCCCTCGCACCCCCTAAGTACGCCACTGCTTTTTAGGCTATTTGAATTTAAATATTTACATTAAAGTAGTAGGAGGAGAACGAATGGCATCAGATGAGCTTCATTTGCCCCCTCTCATCCACCATCTCGGCAGACAGTCTACCCTATTCACCCTAACTGTCAGTTATAATTACGGTATTCAGTGTGTAGTGAAATTGACAGAGATACAACGGTAAAATACCTCCAAAGATAACATGTAAGGATAAAAACATAATGCGTAGGCTGCTGATAGTACATGATCGCCCAGACCGCGGGTCATCACCCTCCATAAAAATTGACTTGCTAGACAGGAGGGGAACGGCGGATAAAAAGGAAAAAAATATGACTGGAAAGATTGCGTGAGACTAGAAAGGCTAAGGAGACGCAATTGGGGGGGAAACGGAGAAAAGTCACGTTTCCAAGTTGACACAAAGTAAGGAACTCGACAGAAGGGACCTTGGATAAGTTACGCCACAGTCATTTATTGGTTGCTTTTGCGATACCAAGCCTTTGATTTGAATTCAGCGGCAGAACGCGGATGTTTGGAATATTACAAAAATTAAAAAGTAACTTTTTCGTAATATTAATGTTAGGACTATAAAAATTAGCTGGCCGGATGGCCCATTCTGAGCAGTGCACTAATATGTTCTTAATTTTACAGACGGATAGATAATATTGAAGATAATGACAAAAGACAGTGTTGTTCACATCAACGACAGACTGTATGGAATAAAAAGTGTCGCTATTTGCACAAAAAAACACGACCTTGAGAAGCAGGTGTTCAAATCAACTTAGTAGGGAAGCGAAGGGACATTGGTGGGAGCTGTGCCTAAATATAACTTTTAACGACAAAATTTTGGAGGGGAGAGAAAGGTTGGTTCAAAAATCAAGTACATTTTTGTAAAAACGCAAGTAGAGACGGACAGACTAACAGATAAAAATCCATACTTGACTGAAGCATGACTGAAATGACTTTAGTGTAGGAAATTTGAAATTCAAATAAACCTAGGCAGTGATTGGCCACAGACAATCATTTTATCGGCGCTCAGACGCGAAAGTGGGGCCATTCCTCAATAGTTGTTCGATGATAGACACAGTATTTTAAAGTGTGGTGATTTCCAAATGAAAGAAAGTGAAATAAGTTCAGGGACGCCATACTATAGCCAGCAGCTCAGCTGAGTTTTGCTAGCATTTCTGTGTTCTTTATTCATAATCTGGTAAGATTGAAATTATTTCTTTGTATATTTTGAATATTGTTTAATGTTCGAGTGATTTGATACTGCCATATCGAAATCTAGCCTTACAAACAAGTAGGGATTTGCTCTAGACCCCCCGCCCAAGTCAGGGCCTAGGGACCAACAATATACATAAACTCCAGCAAGGGTTAGGAAAGACAGATCAAGTGTTGAGAATAATGAAACATATTACCTATCCACTTTTAGGGAAGTAAACTAATAAATATTTTTCAGAATCTATAGTCTGGGAGGACCTATCTGATGTAAAACCACCATGGTAAATGTGCTGTTTGGTCAGAGAGATCTGACCTGTCTGTATGATGTGGTTGTTGTGTCAGTGTTGTGTCCAGACGTGGGTAGAGAATAGAATTTTGACACATAGCCAATACTTTGATTGCAGAGCTGTGAGTTTCAGCTGTCAACAAGGCGGTGTCTATCCAGTTGGTGATTTTACTCGAGTGTATCTGTGCAGTACGTTGTGACAGAGACCACTATTATTGCCCGCCAGCACGGAGAGGTGGGACCACCAGATTTCAGCACCAGAGCTACTTCTTCAAGATGAGTGAGCCTCTGGTCTGCTGGAAGTTCACCAACGCCTTTTAGTTGCTAATACCCCATAAAATTCCTGCAATTTACTGGACACTGTGTAGTCAATATAGACAGGTGTGATGAGGCCACCCCAACAGCACAAGCATTAACTATCCTCCCAAGTAGATGACTACTAGAACATTTTAATAAAACTAACTAGTCTAGTACTTATATATGTACACTCTTGCATTTATTATGTAACATTCCATGCATTTTTTTCATAATTTTTAAATCCTTTTTTTAAAAAAAGTTCTGGTCAACATAAAACTTGATCCAGAACAAATAAATGTAATATAATTCTATCAAAAATTTTACACACGTGAGTTAGTTCAGTGTATTTTAACATTTGTTAATATTATTAGTCTGCTTAAATATCTGTGGGTGTATCTATAACTATCACACCACATTACATATCATTACCCTAGACATTTTACATAGCTACATTCATTAAGAAAAAAAAATTAAGTGTGAGGTCGTAGTGGTAGCAAGAAAGGCCTTCTGACAATTCACAACTACATTTTATCTCAGGAGCCTTCACAGCTGGCCTCATACATTACATTTAGTAACATCACCATCATACAATACCATCAAACCCACTACATACATTGGGGTCTTGTCCAGGGATAATTAGCCCAACAGTAATATTAGGATCTCCTGGTTGGAGAAATAAAATTAAAAAAAAAAATTGTGAAATTCCCTTTAAAATTAAAAGTGTCCCTGCAGATAAAAGTTGGTGAATCTTCACAGCCAGTGATAATTAATTAGTTAACTGGTTAGTTAGAATTAGTTAGACTATAGTCATAAGAAGTACTTAGTGTATTTACTGGTTAGAGATTTAGCTTGTATATTATTATATTGTCTAAAAAGTATGGCGGAGCTAGCAAAATTCCGATCAGCTGCTGTGCTGACCGCAAAGGAGATGGGAATGGATGGTCAAATTTTAATTCAATATGTAACGGCTGAATGTGATAAATATATTGAAAGGGAAGATAGAAAGTTAGCTGAAGAAAAGAGGTTACAAATTGAGGCTGAGATTAAGAGGCTGCAGATTGAGGCAGAAGAAAAAAAAAAGGGAGGCAGAAGAAAAACGCAGCTAAGGGAGGCAGAAGAAAAAACGACAGCAAAGGGAGGCAGAAGAAAAAAAGGTTGACTGCCGAAAGGGAGGCAGAAGATAGAAGGTTGCAGAGGGAGCACGAATTACGACTAAGGGAGCTGGAATTACAAGGCCCGGCTCCTGAAAATGGTGCCAGCCCTTTTGCCTCAGATGCTACGCCCAGTCTGGGAGCCTCAAACTCAGCTATGGGGTTTCATTTAGACCATTTTGTTGAAAAAGACGATGACATAGAGGGGTACCTAGGACGTTTTGAGTTATTAGCTACTACATATGGGTTAGAGAGAGAGAGGTGGAGTTTAAAGCTATCACAGGGATTGAGAGGTACTTCTTATGAAGTATTTGCCAAAATGAACAGGGAAGACCAAGACAATTATGACATGTTAAAGCAGGCTTTGTTATTAAGGTACGAGAAGAATGGTGAATTTTATCGTAAGAAATTTAGAAATGCCAAACTGTTGTCTGGGGAGACATACCACCAATTCTCTGCTAGACTAGAAACCTATTTGGAGAAATGGACGGCTCTGGGGAAGACCCAAGATCTTAAAGAAATGATCATGATTGAGCAATTGAGAGAGTCCATGGCTCCAGACATGAGAAAATTTCTCATGGAACAAGGTGCAGAGAAGTTGGGGAAATTTTAAATGTTGCTGAGAGGTATCAGGCAGCTCAGGCAGAGGTAAGTGGTGCTAAAAAGAAGCACATAGACAATTTTAAAGCTCCACAGCAATTTAATAAATTTGATAATAGAGAGCAGGGAAATAAAGGTAGGACAAACTTTGAGCGGCCAAGAAATGACTATCGCGACAGAAACTCACAGTTCAATGACCAAAAGTTCAATGAAAGAAAACCGTTGAACCAAGGAAAAAGATGGTGTAAATGGTGCAAGAAGGATAACCATAACACCGAATTTTGTAGAAGGAAACCTTCAAACATTGCTGCAATGAAGTC
>JAMPIV010010033.1:0-5000 GCA_024509875.1 Oreohelix idahoensis
ACATCCCCCCCCCCAATCCAAACCCCCCCCAAAACAACCCATACACCCCAAAATTACCAAAACCAACCCACAACTAAACCCCCCCCCCCAAAATCCCCTTACAACCCTCATACAAAACCCCTAAAACCCATAAAATCCTAAAAAATCAAACCATAAAAAATTACCAAACCATAACCCAACAAATACCTAAAAAAAAATACAAAAAAACCCACAAAACAAAAAAAAAACCACTAAAAAAACAAAACAAACCCCAAAACAACCCCCCAAAAAAAACCTCAAAACAAAAAACCCCAAAACTACAAATCAAAAAAAAAATTACAAAAAAACAACAAAAAAAAATACAAAAAAAAAACCCCAAACACATAAACCAAATAACAACCCAAATAACTCCAAACTCAATAAACACCCAAACAAACCAAACAACATCCAAAAAAAAACAATACAACAAACAATCAACCCCTTACCCTTATCCAAAAAAAAACCAAAATTCTTCAAAAAACCCCCCACTAAATAACATAAATCATATTCCAAATACAACCCCCAAAACACAAAAATAAAACCCCCAAACATCAACATAAAAACAACCCAAATACCCCTATCCACCCCCAAAACAATTCAAAACCAAAATCCCAAAAATCCCCACCCAAACTCCCAAAAAAAATAAAAAAAAAAAACCCCAACCCCCAATTCCCCCAAAAAAACAACCAAAAAAAACCCCAAAAAAACAAAACCCCAACCCCAAAATTACATACCCCCTACAAACCAACATCCATTCCCAAACATAAAAAACCCACCCCCAAATCCCCACAAAAAAAAAAAAAATACAATTAAAAAAACAAACAAAAACCCATAAAACCCTATTCAAACCAACCAAAACCAACCAAAACAAAACCAAAAACCACCCACAAAAAAACCCCTAAAAAAAACCCAAAAAAAAAAAACCCCAAACCATAACAATCCAAAAAAACAAACCCCCCCTACAAACCCATATACAAAAAACCAAAACTAAAAAAAAAAAAAACCACCCACAAACCCTAACTAAATAACCCACAATTAAAAAACAAAACTCCCCAAAAAAACCCAAAAAACCTCCAACCAAAAACCCCAAAAACAAAAACCCAAAAAACCCAACCCCCCCTAAAAAATCAAAAAAACCCAAATCCAACCCCCCCAAAAAAAAATAACAATAAACACACCCCCCCCCAAAAAAAAACATAAAAAAAAACCAAAAAAACCCTAAAACCACAAACTAAAAAAAACAAAAAACCCCAACAAAAACAAACCCTAAATAAAAAACCAATTAAAAAAAAACCCAAACCCCAAAAAAAAAAACAAAACCCAAATACTAAAACCCCACCAAAAAAAAAACCAAAACAACAAATCCCCCAAAACCCCCACCAAAAAAACCCAACAAAAAATCCAAAAACCCCAAAAATCATTCCCCCCCCAAAAAAACCCCCCCAAAACCCCCCCCCCCAAAAAAAACCAAATCAAACCCCCACAACCCCCAACAACCAAAACACCCCAAAAAAACCACCAATAAACCCAAAAAACAACCCCCACACCCCAAAAAACCCCCCTAAAAAAACCCAAAAAAAAAAACCCCCCCCCAACCCCACCCCCCAAAAACCCACCCAAACCCCCCACCCAACCAAACCCCAAACCCCCCAAAAACAAAAACCCCCCCCAACCCCCCCAACAACCCCCAAAAAAACCAAACACACCCACACCCCAAAAAAAAAACAAAAAACACCCAAACCAACCCAAAACAAACCCAAAAAACCCCCCCCAAAAACCCTACCAACCCCACAAACCCAACAAAACAAAACCCCCCCCCCAAACCCACCCCCCCAACCCCCCACCCAACCCACCCACCAAAACAAAACCCCCCCCCCCCCCCACCAAAAAACACCAAACACCAACCCCCAACCCCCCAAACCAAAAAAACAAAAACCAACACCCCCAACAACCCAACAACACAAACCCAAAAAAACCCCCCCCCCCAAAAAAAAAAACCCCCAAAACAATCAAACCCCCCCCAAACCCCAAACCCCCAAACCCAAACCCCCCAAAAAAACCCCCCAAAAAAAACCAACAAAAAATACCCCAAAACCAAAAACCCCCAACAAAAACAAACACCCCCAAAAAAAACACCCCAAAAAAAAAAAACCAAAAAAAAAAAAAAAAATCCAAAAAACCCCCCAACAATCACAACTTAACCAAAACCAAAAACCAAAAAACCCCCCACCCCCCCAACCAACAAAAAAAAAAAAAAACCCCAAAACAACCCACAAAAACCCCCCCCATCCCCCCCAAAAAACCCCCCACCACCAAAAAAAAACAAAAAAAAACCAAAAAAACCCCCCCCCAACACCCAAAAAACACACCCCACCCCAAAAAAAACCAAAAAAACCCCCAAAAAAAAATAACACAAACCAAACCCACCCCCAAAAACAAAAACCAAACCCCCCAAAAACCCAAAAAAAAAAAAACCCAAAAAAACCCCAAAAAACCCCCAACACCAAAAACCCCAAAAACAAAAAACCCAAAAAACCCCCCACAAAAAAAAAACCCAAAAAAAAACAACCCAAAAAAAAAAAATAAACCCCCCCCCCCCCCCAAAAAAAAACCCCCAAAAAAAAACCAAACCAAAACCCCCCACCAACCCAACCAACCCAAACCAAAACCAACAAAAAACAAACCCCCCCCACAAAAATACCCCAAACCAAAAACCCCAAAAAAAAAAAAAAAAAAAAAAACACAAAAAAACCCACCCCACCCAACAAAAACAAAAAACCCCAAATTATACTTCCCCCAACAACAAACCAAAAAAAACCAAAACACCAAAAAAAAAAACCAAAAAAAAAAACCCAAAAAACCCCCCCAACCCCCCAAACAAAAACCCCCAAACACAACCCCAAAAAACAAAAAAAAAAAACCCCAACACCACCCCCAAACATCCCAACAAACAAAAACCCCAAAAACCCAACCACAAACCAAACCCAAAAAAAAAAACAAAACCCCAAACCCCCAACCCCAAAAACACCAACAAAAAAACATACCCAAACCCCCCCAAAAAAAAAAACCCAAAAAACCCCCAAAAACCCCCCCCCACCCCCCAAAAAAAAATAAAACCAAACCAAAAAAAAAAAACAAAAAACCAAACCCAAAAACCTAAACCCCACCCCAAAAAACACCCCCCCCCCACAAAACAAAAAAAAAACAAAAAAACCAAAAAACAACCCCCAACCCCCCCCCTAAAAAACACCCCCCCCAAACCCCACAAAAAAAAACAAAAAACCCACCCAAACACAAAAATATTCCCCCCACCCAAACCCACAACCCCCAAAAAACAAAAAAAACCAAAAAAAAAAAAAAACCCAAAAAAACAAAAAACCCCCCACAAAAAAAAAAAAAACCCCCCACCCCCCCCCCCCCACAACAAAAAAAAAAACCCCAACAAACCCCCCCCCCAAAAAAAAAAAAAAAAAAACAAAACCAAAAAAAAAACCCCCCAACAAAAAACACCCCCCCCCAAAAACCAAACAAAAAACCCCCCAAAAAACCCCCCCAAAAAAACCCCAAAAAAAAAAACCAAAAACCCCCCCAAAAAAAAAAAAAAAAACCAACCCCCCAAAACCCCAAAAAAAAAACTAAACCAACAAAAAACCCCCAACATACCACACAACCCCAAAACCAAAACCAACCCCCAAAAACCCAACAAACCCCCCCCCCCAAACCCCCCCCCCCAAAACCCCCCCCCCCCCCCAAAAAACCCCCCCCCCCAACCCCCCCCCCAAAAAAAAAAAACAAAAACCCCCCACAAAAAACCCCAAAAAACAACAAAAAAAAACCCCATTCAAAACCCCAACCCAAAACCCCACCCCCCCAAAAAACAACCCCAAACCCAAACCCCCCCAAAAAAAAAACCCAAACCCCCACAACAAAAAAAAAAAACCAAAAAAAAACACCCCCAAAAACCCCCCCAAAACCAAAAAAAAAAAAAAACCCCCCAAAAAAAAAAACCCAAAACTTAACCAAAAAAAAAAACAAAACCCCCCCCCCCCCCCCAACCCCCCAAACCCCCCCCCCCCCACCAAAAAACCAAAAAAAACCCCCCCCAACCCAAAAAACCCCCCCACCCAAAACCCCCAAACCCCCCCCACAAAACCCCAAAAAAAAAAAACCCCCCCCCCCACCAAAAAAAAAAACCACAACAACAAAACCCCCCCCCCCAAAAAACCCAAAACCCAAAAACAAAAACCCCCAAAACAAACCCCCCCCAAAAAAAAAAAAACCCCCCCCCCCCCCAAAAAACAACCCAAAAAAAAAAACCCCCCCAACCCAAAAACCCCAAAACCCCCCCCCCCACCCCCCCCCCCCCCCCCCCCCCCAAACCCCCCCCCCCCAAACCCCAAAAAACAAAACCCCCAAAACCAACAACCACCCCAAACCAAAAAAAAAAAACCCAACAAACAAACCCCCCCCAAAAACCCCCCCCCCCCAAAAAATTAAAAACCCCCCCAAAAACCCCCCCCAAACCCAAAAACCCAAAAAAAAACAAACCCCCCAAAACACCCAAACCCCCCCCCCCCCCCAAACCCCCCACCCCCAACCCCAAACACCAAAAACCCCCCCCCCCCCCACCCCCCCCACCCCCCACAAAACCCCCAAACACAAACAAAAAACCACCCCCCCCCCCCAAAAAAAAAAAAAAAAAAAAAAAAAAAAAACCCCAAAAAACCCCCCCCCCCCCCCCCCACACCCCCCAAAAAAAAAAACAAAAACAAAACACCCCCCCCCCCCAACCCAAAAAAAAAAAAAAAAAAAACACCAAAAAACCCCCCAAAACAACCCCCCCCCCCCAAAACCAAACCAAAAACCCAAAAAACAAACCCCCCAAAAAAAAAAACACCCAACACCCCCCCCCAACCCCAAACCCCCCCCCAACCTAAAAAAAAAAAAAACCACAAACCCCCAAAAACCCAAAAACAAACAAA
>JAMPIV010010033.1:10000-52500 GCA_024509875.1 Oreohelix idahoensis
AAAAAAAAAAAACCCAAAAAAAAAAAAAAAAACGCAAAAACCCCCAAAAAACCCACCCAAAAAAAAACCAAAACCAACCAAAAAACCCACCCCCCCCCACCCCCAAAAAAAAAAACAAAAAAAAAAAACCCCCAAAAAAAAAAAAAAAAAAAAACCCACCCCCAAAAAAAAAAACCAACAAAAACACCAAAACAAAAAAAAAAACCAACCACAAAAAACCACAAAAACAAAAAAAAAAAAAAACCCCCCCCAACACAACCAAAAAAAAAAAAAAAACACAAAACCCCCCCCCCCCCCCAAAACCCCACCAACAACAACCAAACCAAAAAAAAAACCCCAAAAACAAAAACCCCCCAAAACCCCCCCCCAAACAAAAAAAAACCACAAACCACAAACCCCCAAAAACCCCCAAAACAAAAAAAAAAAAAACCAAAAAAAAAAAACCAAAAAACCCACAAAACAAAAACAAACAAAACCATACAAAAACAAAAAAAAAAAAAAAAAAAAACCCAACCCCCCAAAAACACCAAACCAAAACCCCCCCAAAAAAAACAAACCAAAAAAAAACACCCCCCCCCAAAACAAAACACACCCACAACCCCAACAAAACCCCACCCCCACCAAAAAAAAAAAAAAAAAAAAACCAAAAAAAAAAACCCAAAAAACCCCAAAAAAAAAAACCCAAAAAAAAAAAAAAAAAAAAAACCCCAAAAACAACCCCCCAAAAAACAAAAAAAAAAAAAACCAAACCCCCAAAAACCCAAACAAAACCACCCCCAACCAACCCCCAACCCAAAAAAAAAAAAAAAACCCAAAAAAAAAAAAAAAAAAAACCCCCAACCAACCAAAAAAAAACACCCAAAAAAAAAAACCCAACCCACCCCCCCCCCCAACAAAAAAAACCCAAAAACCCCACACACCCCACCAAAAAACCACAAAAACAACCCCCCCACACCAAAAAAAAACCCAAAACAAACAAAACACCCAAAACCCCCACACAACCAACAAAACACCAAAAAACCAAAACCAAAACCCCCCCCCCCCCCCAACCACCCCCCCCCAAAAACCCACAACAAAAACCACCCCACCACCACAACCCACAACAAACCCCCACCACAAAAACCCACAAAAAAAAAAAAAAAAAAAAAAAAAACAACCAAAACACAACAACCCCCAAAACCCAAACCCCCCCCAAAACCCCCCCAAAAAAAAACAAAAAAAAAAAAAAAAAAAAAAAACAAAAAAACCAAAAACAAAAAAAAAAAAAAAACAACACCAACAAAAAACCCCCCCCCCCCCCCACCCCACACCCAAACCCCCCCAAAAAACCAAAAAACAAAACCAAAACCCACCCCCCCCCAAAAACCCAAAAAAAAAAAAAAAACCCCCAAACCACCCCAAAACCCAAAAAACCACAAAAAAAAAACCAAAACCCCCCAACCACAAAACAAACACCCCCAAAAACAAAAAAAACAAAAAAAAAACCCCACAAACCACCACCCCCAACCCCAAACCCCAAAAACCCCCAACAACAACCCCACAAAACCCAAACCCCAAAACCACCCCCCCCAAAAACCCCACCAAACCAAAAAAAAAAAAAAACCCCAACCAAAAACCAAACACCCAAACAACCCCACCAACCCCCACCCAAAAACCACCACCAAAAAAACCCCAACCCCCCCCCCAAAAAAAAAAACCAAAAAACCAAAAAACCCCCAAAAAACAAAACCACCCCCAAAAAACAAAAAAAAACCCAAACCCCCAAAAACCCCAAACAAAACAAAAAAAACCCAAAACCAAAAAACCCCACCCCCACCACCACCCACAAAAAAAAACAAAAAAAAAAAAAAAACACAACCCAAACAAAACAAACCACCAAAACAACCCAACCACCCCAAAAACAAAAAAAAAACAAAAACCAAACAACCAAAAAAAACCAAAAAACCCAAACAAAAAAAAAAAACACCCAAAAAAAAACCAACAAAAAAAAACAAACAAAAAAACAAAAAAAAAACCCCCCCCCAACCCAACAACCAAAAAAACCCCAAACCAACAAACACACCAAACCCCCCAAAACCAAAACCCAAAACAAACCCCACCAAAAAACCACCCCCCCACAAACACCCAAAACAACCCAAAAAAAAACCCAAAAAAACAAAAAAAAACCCCAAAAAAAAAAAAAACCCCCCAAAAAAAAAAAAAAAAAAAAAACAACCCCAACACAAAACCAAAAACAAAAAAAAAACCAAAAAAAACCAAAACCAAACAAAACCAACACACCAAAAAAAAACAAACCCCAAAAACCCAAAAAAACAAAAAAAAAAAACAAAAAAACCCACCAAAAAACAAAAACCCAAAAACACACCCCAAAAAAAACCCAAAACAAAAAAAAACCAAAAAAAAACACCAAAAAAAAAAAAAAAAAAACCCAAAAAACAAAACCCCCCCAAAAAAAAAAAAACCCCAAAAAAAAAAAAAAAAAAAAAAAAAAAAACCAAACCCAAAAAACCCCAACAACAAAAAAAAAACCCCAAAAAACCAACAAAAAAAAAACCACAAAAACAAACCACAAAAACCAAAACCCACCCACCAAACCAAAACCAAAAAAAAAACCAACCCAAAAAAAAAAAAAAAAACCCAAAAAACCAAAACACCAAAAACAAAAAAAACCCCAAAAAAAAAAAACACAAAAAAAAACCAAAAACAAAAAAAACCCCAAAAAACCAACCCAAAAAAACCCCAAAAAAAACCAACAAAACCAAAAAAAACCACAAAAAACCCCCCCAAAAAAACACCAAAACACCCCCCCCACCACCCCAAAAAACAAAAAAAAAAAAAAAAAACACACCCCACCCCCCCCCCACCAAACCCCAAACCCCAAAACAAAAAAAAAAAAAAAATTTACCAAAAAACCCCCAAAAAAACCCAAAAACAAACCCCCAACAACCCCAACCACAACCAACCAAAAAAAACCCCCCCCCCCCCCCAAAACCCCCCCCCCCAAAAACCCCCAACCAAAACAAAAACCCCAAAAAAAAACCCAAAAAAAAAAAACCCCAACAAAACCAAAAAAAACAAAACAAAACCCCAAAAAACCCCCACCCCCAAAAAACCCCCAAAACCAACCCCCCCCCAAACCAAAAAACCAAAAACCCAAAAACAAACAACACCAAAAAAAAAAAAAAAAAAAACCCCCACCCCAAAACCCAAAAACCCCCAACACCCAAAAACCCCCCAAAAAAAACCCCCCCAAAAACCAAAAAAAAAAAAACCAAACCCCAACAAAACCACCCCCCCCCCCCCCCCACCAAAACCCCCAAAAAAAAACCCAAAAAAACCCACCCCAAAAAACCCAAAAAAAAAACCAAAAAAAACCCCCCCACCCCCAAAACAACAAAACAAAAAAAAAAACCCCCCCACACCCACCAAAAAAACAAAAAACAAACCCCCCCCCCACAAAACCCACCAAACCAAAACCCAAAACAAAAAAAAAAAAACCAAAAAAAAAAAACACCCCCCCCCCCAAAAAAAAACTAAAAAAAAAAACACCCCCCAAAACCAAACCCCCCAAAAAAAAAAAAAAAAAACCCAAAAACACAAACCCCAAAAAAAAACCCAACCCCACCAAAAAAAACCAAAAACCCAACAAACCCAAAAAACCCCCCAAAAAACCCCCCCAAAACAAAAACCCCCCCCCCCCCAAAACCCCACAAACCCAACAAAAAAACCCAAAAACCAAAAAAAAACCAAAAAAAAAAAACCCCAAAACCAACACCCAAAAAAAAACCCAACCAAAAAAACAAACAACCCAAAACCAAAAAAAAAAACCACCCCCCCCCCCCCACCCACCCACAAAACCACAAAAAAAACCCCCCAACAAAAAACAAAAAACCCCCCAAAAAACCACCCCCAAACCACAACCAAAAACCCCCACAACCCACCCCCAAAAAACAACAAACCACCACCCCCCAAAAAAAAACCCAAAACCATAAAAAAACACAAAAACCCAAAAAAAAAACCCCCAAAAAAACCCCCACAACCCCCCCCCCCCCCAAAACAACAACAAAAAAAAAACAAAAAAAAACCCAACCCCCCCCCCCCCCAAAAACACAAACCACAACCAACCAACCCACCCAAAAACCCCACAACCACCCAAAAAAAACAAAAAAAAAACAAAAAACCCCCCCCCACAAACCAAACACCACAAAAACCAACCCCAAAACCCCACCAACACCCCCCCAACACAAAACCCCCAAAAAAAAAACCCAAAAAAACCCCCAAACCAAACCCACAACAAAAACCCCCACCCCCCCCCCACCAACCCCCAAAAAAACCAAACAAACCACAAAAAAACCCCCCAAACCCCCCCACAAAAACACCCCCCCCCCCCCCCAAAAACCCACAAAAAAAAGCAAACCAAAAAAAACCAAAAAAAAAAAAAAAAAAAACCCAAAAAAAAAAAACCAACCCCAAAAAAAACCCCCCCAAAAAAAAACCAAAACCCAACAAACACCCCCAAAAAAAAAAAACCCCAAAAAAAAACAAAACAAAAAAAAACCCCATACAACCAAACCAAAAAAAAAACCCAAACCCCCCAAAAAAAAACCCCCCAAAAACCCCAAACCCCAAAAAACCAAAACCAAAAAACACACCACAACCCAAAACCACAAAAAAAACACCCCCAAACAAAAAAAACCCACAAACCAAACCCCCACACACAACAAAACCCAAAACCCAAAAAAAAAAAAAAACCAAAAACACCCCACCAAAAAAACCCAACACCAAAACCCCCCAAAAAAAAAACAACCCCAAAAAAACAAAAAAAAACCCCAAAACCCCCCCAAAAAAAAAAAAAACCCAACCCACCAAAACAAAAAACCCCCAACCCCCCCCCCAAAAACCACACACCAACCACCCCAACAAAAAAAAAAAAAAAACAAAACCCACCAAACCCCCCCAAAAAAAAACCCAAAAAAACCCCCCCAAAAACCCCCACACCCACCCCCAAAAAATACAAAAAAAAAAAAACAAAAAAAAAACAAAAAAAAAAAAAAACCCACACCCCCCCCCCAAAAAAACCACCAAAAAAAAACCCCCCCACCCAAACCCCCCCAACCAACCAAAAAAACCACAACAAACCAAAAAACACCCCCCCAAAACCAAAAAACACACCAAACCCCCAACCCCACCCCAAAAACCCAAAACACCCCCCAACCCCCCCCAAAAAACCCCCACACCCAACCCAAAAACAAAAAAAAAACCCAAAAAACCCCCCCCAAAAACCCCAAACACATCACAAAACCCAAAAACCCCCCCCCAAACCCCCCCCCCAACCAAACCCCCAAAACAAACCAAAAAAAACCCCCCAACACACAAAACCCACAAAAAAAAAAAAACAAAAAAAAAAACCCCAAAAAAAACAAAAAAAAACCCCCCCAACCCCCCCCCCCCCCCCCAACCCCCCCCCCCCCCAAAAAAAAAACCCAAAAAAAAAAAAAAAACCCCAAAAACCCCCCCCCCCAAAACCCCCCCAAAAAAACACCCCCCCCCCCCCCCCCTTTAAAAAAAAAAAAAAAAAAACCAAAAAAACCAAAAAACAAAACAAAACACAACCAACAAAACCACAACAACAAACCCCAACCAACCCCAACCAAAAAAACCCAAACCAACCCCCCAACCCCCCCCCAACCCCCCCCCCCCAAAAAAAAAAAACCCCCCCCAAAAAAAAAAACCAACCCCCAACCCAAAAAAAAAACCAAAAAAAAAAAACCCCCCCCCCCCCAAAAAAAAAAAAACCCCCAACCCCCCCCCAAAACCCACCACCCCCCCCCCCCCCAAAAAAAACCCCAAACCCCCACCCAACCAAACCCCACCACCCCCAAAACCAACCAACCCCAAAACCCCACCCCGGCCCCCCCCCCCCCCCCCCCCCCCAACAAAAAAAAAAAAAAAAAAAAAAAAAAAAAAAAACCCCCCCCCCCCCCCCCCACCAAAAAAAAAAAAAAAAACACCAACAAAACCCCCCCCCCCCCCCCACAAAAAAAAAAAAAAACCCAACCCCAAAACCCCCCAAAAAACACCCAACAAAAAAAAAAACCCAAAAACAAACCCCAACCCCCCCCCCCCAAACCCCCCCACCCAACCACCCCCCAACCCCCCCAAACCCCCCAAAAACCACCCCCAACCCCAACCAAAAACAACTTTAACCAAAACAACCCAAAAAAAACCCCAAAAAAACCACAAAAAAAAAAAAAAAACCAACCAAACAAAACCCAACCCAACACCAACCCCCACAAAAAAAACCAAAACACCAACCCAAAACCCCCCCCACAAAAAAACCAAAAAAAAAAACCCAACCCCCAAAACACAAAAAAACAAAAACAAACCCAAACCCCCAAACCCCCACCACCAAAAAACAAAAAAACCAAACCAAAAACAAAAAACCAAAAAACCCCAAACCCCCCCAAACCAAAACACCAAAAAAAACCCCCAACAAACCAAAAAAAAAAAAAAACCCCCAAACACAAACACAACAAAAAATACAAAACCCCCAAAAACCCCCCCCCACACACCCAAAAAAAAAAAAAAAAACACACCCCCCCCAACCAAACCCCCCCAAACAAAAAAAAAAACCCCCCCCAAACCCCCCCCCAAAAAACCCACACCCCCCCCCCAAACCCCACACCCCAACCCCCCCCAAAAAAACCAAAACAACACCCCCCCCCCAAAAAACAAAACCACCCAAAAAAACCCAAAAAACCCCCCCCCAAAACCAAAAAAAAAAAAACAAAACCCCCACCCAAAAACCCCACCCCCCAAAAAAAAACAAAACCCACCAAAAACCCAAAAAAAAAAAAACACCACAAACCAAAACACCAAAAAAAAAAAAAACCCCCCAAAAACAAAAAACACCCCCCCCCAAACACAACCCCCCAACACCACACCACAACCCCCACAAAAAAAAAAAAAAAAAACCACAAAAAAAAAACCCCCCCAAACTATAAAAAAAAAAAAAAACCCAAAAAAAAAAAAAAAAAAAAAACACCCCCATCAAAAAAAAAAAAAAAACCCCCACCAACCCCCCCACCCCCCAACCCCCACCCCCCAAAAAAAACAACCAAAAAACCCCCCCCCCCAACCCAACCCCCCATTAACCACCCCCAACCCACCACACCCAAAACCCAAACCACCCACCAAAAAAAAACCAAACCCACCCAACAAAACCCCCCCACAAAAAAAAAAAAAAAAAAAAAAAAAAAAAAACAACCCCCCAAAACCACCCCAAAAAAAAAACACAAAAACAAAACCCCACAACCCCCAAAAAAACAAAAAAAACAAAAACCAAACCAAACCACCCAACCACCCAAAAAAAAAAAAAAAAAAGAAAAAACAAAAAAAAACCCCCCCATTACCCCCCCAAAACACCAAAAAAAAAAAAAAAAAAAACACCAAAACAACAAACCCCACCAAACCACCAACCAACAACACCCACAAAAAAAAAACCCACCCACCCCCACCAAAAAAAAAAAAAAAAAAAAAAAAAACAAAAACAACAAAAACCCCCCCACAAAAAAAAAAACCCCCAACACAACAAAAAAAAAAAAAACACCAAAACCAACAAAAAAAACAACCCCCAAAACCCCACCAAAAACACCCCCAACAAAAAAACCCAACAAAAACCCAAAACTTTAACCCCCACCCAAAAAAAAAACCCCACCCAACCCAACCCCCCAACCCACCCCCCCCAACCAAAACCCAAAAAAACCAAAAAAAAAACCAAAAAACCCCCCAACAAAAAAAAAACCCCCCAAAAAACAACCCAAAACACCAAAAACACCCCCCAAACCAAAAAAAAAAAAAAACAAAAAAAACACCCCAAAACAAAAAAAAACACCCCAACCCCCAAAACAAAAACAAACCCAAAAAAAAAAAAAAAAATAACCAAAAAAAAAACCCAAAAAAAAAAAAAAACCAAAAAAAAAAAAAAAACCCCCCCCCAAACAACAAACAAAACCCCCACCCCCCCAAACCCCAAACAAAACAACAAAAAAAAAAAAAAACCAAAAAAAAAAAACCAACAAAAAAAAAACCAAAAAAAAAAAAAACAAACCCAAAAAACCCCCCCCCAACAAAACAAACAAAACCAAAAAAAAAACCAAACCCCCCCAAAACCCCCAAAACCCCAACCAAAAAAAAAAACCAACCCACCAAATCCCAAACAAACAAAACCCCCAAAAACACCCAAAAAAAAAAAAAAAAAAAAACAAAAACCCCCAACCCCAAAAACAAAAAAAAAAAAAAAACAACAAAAAAAAAAACCCCCAAAAAAAACCAACAAACCCCCACACAAAACCCCCCCCCCCCAAACCCCAAAAAAAAAACCAAAAAAACCCCCCCCCCCCCAACAAAAACCCAAAACAAAAAAAAAAAAAAAAAAAACAACAAAAACCAACAAAAACACCCAACAAACAAAAAACCCCCCCAAAAAACAAACAACAAAAAAAACCCCCACCCCAAAAACAAAAACCCCCCCCCCAAAAACCCCCCCCCCCCCCAAAAAAAAACCCCCCCCAAAAAAAAACAAAAAAAAAAAAACCCAAAAAAAAAAAAAAACCAACCCCACCAACCCAAAACCAAACAAAAAACCCCCAACCAAAAAACCACCACCAAACCACCAAAAAAACCCCCCCAACCCCAAAAACCCCCCACCCCCCAAAACCCCCCAAAAACCCAAAACCAACCCCCCCCAAAAAACACAACCCCCCAAACCCAACAAAACAATAAACAACCAATACCAACCAAAAAACCCCCAAACCCAAAAAACCACCCCCCAAAAAAACCCCCCCCCAAAAAACCCCCCCCCCCCAACCCAAAAAACCCCCCCCCCCCCCACCCAAAAAAACCAACCCCCCCCAACACAAACCCAAAAAAAAAAAAACAAAAAAAAAAAACCCCAACCCAAAAACAAACCCCAACCCCCCAAAAAAAAACCCCCCCAAAAAAAAAAACCCAAAACACCCCCAAAAAAAAACCAAAAAAAACAAAAAAAAAAAAAAAAAAAAAAAAAAAAAAAAAAAACCCCCCAAACCAAACCCCCCCCCAAAAAAAAAACCCCCCCCCAAAACCCACCCCCACAAACCCCAAAAAACCCCCCACACCCCCCCCCCCAAACCCACCCCCAAAAAACCCCCCCCAAAAAAAAAACCAAAAAAAAACAAAAAACCCCCAACACAACCAAAAAACCCCAAAAACCCAACCCACCCCCCACAAACCCAAAACCACCCCCCCCCCCAAAAACCCAAAAAAACCCAAAACCCCCCCCCCCCACCCAAAAAAAAAAAAAAAAAAAAAAACCCCCCCCCCCCCAAAAAAACCCAACAACCCCCAAACCCCCCCCAAACCCCCCCCAAAAAAAAACCACAAAACCACCCCCCCACAACACAAAAAACACCCAAACCCCAACAAAACCCACCCCAACCCCCCCAACCAAAAAAAAAAAAAAAAAAAACCCCCCCAAAACCCCCCCCAAAAAAAACCCCCAACCCCCAAAACCCAAACCCCCAAAACCCCCCCCCCAAAAAAAAAAAAAAAAAAACAGAACCCCCCCCCCCCCACACCAAAACCACCCCCCCCCCCACCCCCCCAAACCCCCCCAAAAAAAAAAACCCCCCCCCCCCAAAACCAAAAAAAAAAAAACCCACAACCCCCCAACCCCCCCCAAACAAAAAACACCCAAAAAAACACACCCCCCCCCCCCCCCCCCCCCCACCCCCCCCCCACCCACAAAAAACACAAACAACCAAAACAAAAACAAAAAAAAACCCAAAACAACCAAACCCCCCCAAAACAAAAAAACCCCAACCCCCCCCCCCCCCCCCAACCCCCCCCCCAAAAACCCCCAAAAACCCACCCCCCAAACCCCAAACCCCCCCACCAAACCCCCCCAACCCAAAATATCAAAAACCCCCCCCCCAAACCCCAAAAAAAAAAAACCCCCCCCCAAACCCAACCCCCCCCAAACAAAAAAAACCCAAACCCCAAAAACCCCCAAAAACCCAACCAAACAAAAAAACCCCCCCCCCCCACCACCAAAAAAAAACCCAACAACAAACCACACACCCCCCCAAAAACCAAAAAACCCACAAACCCACCCCCCAAAACAACAACCAAAACCCAACCCCAAAACAAAACCCCCCAAAACCCACAACCCCCAACCCACACCACCCACACCCAAAAACCCCAAACCAAACCACACCCCACCCAAAAAACCACCCCAAACAACCCCCCACAACCAAACCACCAACCCCCCCCCCCCCCAACCCCCAAACCCAAAAAAAAAAAACCAAAACACACCCACCAACAAAACAACCCCCCCAAAAAAAAACCCCACCAAAACCCCCCCCCCCCAAAAAAAAAAAACCCACAAACACCCCCCAAAAAACCCACCCCCCCCCCAACACCCACCCCCCAAAAAACCCCCCAAAAAAAAACCCCCCCCCCCAAAACACACCAACCCAAACCCACCACCCCCCCCCCCAACCAAAAACCAAAACACCAAACCCCCCCCCCAAAAACCCCCCCCCCCCCCCCCCAAACAAAAACAAACCCAACCCAACCAAAAACCCACAACACCAAACCCAAACCCCCCCCCCCCCCACAACCAAAACCCCCAAACCAAAAAAACCAACCCCCCCACACACCCAACACCCCAAAAAAAAACCAACCACACCCCCCCCCCCACAACCCCCCCAAAAAACCCCCCCCCCACCAACCAATACCCAACACACCCCCCCCCACCCCAACAAAACACACCACACCCCAACCCCCCCCCCACCCCAACCCCACCCACACCACCAAATTAACCACAAAATCTACTCCCATTAATCACACAAATATACCCCCTAAACCCATCATATACCATTATCCTAACACTTATACATATTTCCCAAACTACTAATATCAACTTACAATATCTTAAATACAAAAAATCTAATCCTACCATTTCATAAAACAAATCCCTTCAAACACCTTCACATCAATATAAACCTCAAAAAAACACTATAAAATCTCATACCCCCAAATAATCATATCCAAAAAAAAAAAAACTTACCCAATACATAATCCACCATAAACCTAAACCATATCCCCCTTACAAAATTTCCCCTATCCCCCCCCCCCATATCATCTAAACTTATAAACTTAAACCACCCAAAACCTCTCAACTTCCCTATTACAACTACATATCACCCCAACCATTAAACAAACATCTATCCATATAATAACAACCACAAATAAACGACCATTATCATCACATTAATCCACCCCAAACAAAAACCCCCCTTATACAATTCAAAAAAACCCCCATCATATCACACCTCCATTCCCAATACCAAAACTTCTAAAAAACATATCCTAACACTTAAATTTACCAACAATATCCAAAAATTAAACTCACCCACCCCACTATTTTCAATCCCTACCACCCAATCCCATGTAAAACCCACCCTTAAATATCCTCATCTCAACCCCTCATCAAAAATCATCCAACCAACCCCCAAATCACTTTCCCTAAACCTCCACCAAAAAACTAATACTCCTAAACAAAATCCAAATAACCCCCCAACCCTAATAAACTCCCACACCACATTATAATCATCCCAACCCTTTCCCTTGTACCCATTATTAGACACCCCCCATTAACAATCCTCCCCAATCCCTCAATCATCTGTGACAGATCACCTCTCTTTTTTACCATCACCACAAGCCATTCACCCCTATCCCCCCCAATAAACTCCCAACTAACCATCCACAAACATTCTCAACTAGTTCTAAACAGAATATAAACCCTTCCCCAACCAAACCCCCACAACTTTCCTAGGTCATTCAAAACCCTAAACCAAACCATCCTACACCAATAAACCATTCGGGTAATCCTTACCCACTTACATCTCCGTGTGATAAACATATTCCTACCCACCACAACAACATGTCTTCATTCCCAAACTTTACCCCACCTCCCCACCAAACCCCATTCCAGTGGCAATCCTAACCTACCCACTCCACCCCCCTCAACTCTTATAACCCCCTAAATCCCGGTTCTACAAAACCCCCCCCCCAAATCCCTTTCAAAAACCTACAATAATCCTCAACCCACCCAAACTCTCCTTCCTCACTACAGAACTAGTCATCCCAATAAATAAACCCCTCAATATTATAATAAACATCAACCTCAACCTTCTACTTCACCTACCACTTAACAAATTCAAAAAAATCTCTCCCACCTTTTACTACACCACTCTCCCCCACCACTTCCCATTGCGCAACCCCAGCAACGGTATAATGGGAAATACCACCCTAAACATCCCACACAACTTATTCACTAAGTAAACATCCAATTGCCATATCCCCCCCCCTACTAATCTTAAACCAACCTCCCCCCCTAACAATGTACCCTCCCCCCCAAAAAATCCCATTTACAAACCTCATTCCATATACTCACTACACACAACCCCCAATCCTATCATCCCCCCTAATCCAACCCCCCCTCACCCCCAAACTCCAACTTTAAAATATATAACGTTAAAAACAACAACCTCCCAACACCCCGTCTTATACACAGCTAATCCTAAACATTCAACACCCCCAAATACCCTTCACATTCCACCTAAACCGCTCCCCATTGATTTCCAACATTGCTCTATTACATCAGCACAACAACCTCTAAATCTAAGTACCTCCCATACCCTTAACCCCCCTACTCTCCCCCCCCTTATACAGTATACCATCGCCCATCATCGTCTACCTCAATACTATTTAAATCCATGAGTTATCACAAACGCCCACCTTCCCCCATCCCCTCAAACGAATCACCCCCCCCCTTCCACAATACGTCATTAATATGCCCCCCCCCCCCAATTCCCACCCCATACCCCCCCCCACGAAAATGTTGTCCCGAAATCACTAAACCAAATCCCGGTTTTACCACATTCTACCCCATACTCCCACATCATCGACACCAGTCTCCCCCCATAATCTTGTATATAAACCCCCCCTAAATCTCTTTACCCCACCTTCCCCCCCCTCTCTATCCCCACCCCCCCCCACCCCCCCTCAATATTAATCCAAAATTTCATCGTGAACTGTCTAACATTAACAATCTCCAGAGCAGAAGTGTATTACGGTTTACGATGAAGATTCACATGTATTTGAACCACCTTTTAAGTAAATACATGAAGATAGTTTTAGTTCAAGCAATTGTTGGCCCGAACACACAAAATATGGCATATACTGGATAAAAATTCATAGAAAAGTGTGAACGCCATTAAGTAAAGAAATTTTTTAAATAAATATCAACTCAACGCAATTGGAGATAGGGCTTCGCCCCCCCCCAATGCCCCCGCTCCCACCCCACTTCCCCCCCAGGATCCGGATTATTAAATCCAAATCAGAAAAATTATTTTTTGTATACTCTGATCTTACCAGCAGTGTTTTTATTTTTAGAATAACAGATTGTAGATTTATTTTAATAATGTATTTTTCTTAATCCGATTTACGTAAGAGATAGAGATATAAGCTACACTGCATTTTCCTGAGATTAACTTCATCTGATAGTAATTGTCAGCGAGAAACAATTAAATATCAAAACCACAAAACTACACTCATGTGTTGATTTTAATTAGGTTTACTCCCTTCGAGAACACCTTCTTTTATTTTTTTACGTTAAAGTAACTCCTTCATATTTGTTAAAATATTTGATTTATTATTAGGTTTTACTTAGATGTATTTATTATATTTAACCTGGCATAAAATTTATTAAACAAATGTTTTTAATGTAACTTTTATCGAGAAACACAAATATTGATTAAACATAACATATTTTTTTCTCATCAATTATATCATTTTTTTTATGTCCTTGGCATTATTGTTTTTTGTTGGGGTGCCAGAGATTTGACTTACGTGATTATCTTGATATGTAGTTTGACATTATCGTTCTTGCTAAAAAGTTACTTCTTATTATGATGTTTTTAATTTTTCTAGTCGATTGATTGTGGTTGGTGTATTAGTTATGTATGTCTACCCGCAGTTTTTTTTTTTGTCTGATAGCTATAATTTATATTTATGTTAGTTTATGTTTCTAGTACTTATTAAATTATAGTTAGTTTAGTTATTATTTATACGCTCGTCTAATTGACTGGCATAGAAAGATGGACAGTGACGTCTGATTTTCTTGATTGAATGGGCCTTTATATGTGGATGTCCATTACCCGGCTGCGGTGTTGGACTTGTGGTTTGATGTGGTTGTAACACATCAGGGCTCGTTGAGACTCAGGGAAAGCATTGATAACAAAATTGATGAAATAAATGATAATAAGCCGTCTCTCGGTACAATATAAATTAAATGCCGTGGAAGAGATAAACGACCCGGGGACAGCGACGAATGAGTTTGGATCTGTATTGCTTCCTTTAGATATTTCAAGAAAAGAATTAATAAACAATTTCTCCTTAAGTTTTTATATTTATTTACTTAAGTTTTTACCTAAGCTTATTACTATGTCTCACGGCCTATATTCGGTGGCGCTAATTTGATCTCTCAAAAGCTCACACATCTCTACATGGTGGAATGAACTGCTCCTGTATGATCTTTAAGTTCTTCTAATATTTAAATATATGAAATGATCCCTGATAGAAGAAAAATATAAAAGATAAAATAAATGATTAAATAAAAATGGGAAGCCATCATGTTGTGGAGTACGATTGTCATGAGCCAAAATAAACTGTTACTAGTGGGTTATACGAAATATGGCCTCATGTAACATTATGGAGACCACATGTTAAAGCCATCAGTATAGAGAAAAAAAATGCAGTTGCTAATTTGAACCTGTGGCAATATCATTTCTCGACTGTTTATCAAAAACGATAGCCTTATGGTTTATTTAATATACAGGTTGCTGTTCTGACTTCATAATGATTTAATTAAAAATATGCCGCAAGTACCCCTGACTGTGCAATAGTGTAGCAAGTACGTAAATGTCCTTTAATTGGGGTATGTGAATGAAGGAAATACGAGATTAAAATTACAGTCTTTAAGAGATTATTTGTTCAAAATTGTATATGCGATCCATTAGTATGACAAATTCCTATATAAGACTGACATGTGCAGAGGTATATGACAGATAGACCTCTAAGAGCTTTTTTTATTTATAAATATATGTTTTTTTAGTCGCTTCCTGTTACTGGGGCAGAGTACATATTCATTACATAAATGATGTACTTAGATCAAATTTAAATTTAAACTGCCCTAGGAAAACTTTCATTATATATTAAAGGATTTGAATGATGAAGGACAACGAACGATGAAAACAGCACATTAACCAAGGCAGAATAGTGTCAGGTAACGGGGGGAAGTTGGAATCGAGGATCAAAATTATTGGGTATGGCCCTGCATGGAAAACATCGAGGCCGCTTCGAGTTATAGGAGCTGGTGTGGAATTACTTTTTCTTAGAGATGCACGGAATGTGTATGCGGTCATGCGCGAGTGACAGACTGGCATCAAGAGCGCACCTTGGGGGACAAGGAAATGGATCAAGGAAGAGATGAAGAGACCAATTACTGATCGTGTTAGCGACAGACACAGCACGATGAATCAACCAGGTTAAGATGTTGACAAGGCATCAAAGTAGGTAGCGAGGATGGCATATGCGGATAGAACGCGTTGTGACACACACCGCGAGTACAGGACAATCGCTAATTACAATTAGACATTATTGAGGGCGCCAGTTCATAATGTTTATGAGAGTTAGACTAAGACGATTATGTTCTCACCGTTAAAACGAAGAGCCAATAAATGGCATCACAGTGATAGAATAGCATACTACGCGCAGGTCATGATGACACCACTTTCCGAGCCCGTATCGAAGCCAGATCGGAAAATACACATTCCTGAGTCCAGAAACAGTGGGAAATATGGATTGGCACCCAACTCGCTTGCGACAACTGCAGAATATAACTCGGTTTGTGCAAGGGCGAGGCCCCAGACTCGCGCAACACTACAACACAAAACACACAAAGGCGCATCGTCAGGAGGGCGTGAGTACCCAAGGCGATGCCGCGTGCTGCATGCGATCTTACGTGTCTCGTTATTAATGAGAATGTATGCTCTAATACTAAGTAGTAACAAATGAATATTTGGCATTTAAGTGCCTACACCTCAACGCCTTTAACTTAGTATTTGATTAACGAATCATATGTTGCTAAACGCTATTAGCGCAGGAAGATTAGAAAAAAGGCATCCATATTCAATTTTATAGATTTCTGTGAACAATTGTCACAATCAATGGAGTGTCTCTCGTCAACGACTACACACATTTAACTAGATCTCTTGTATTCATAGTAGAGATCTACACATATTTCACTTATCAGCACTGCCGAAGTCCATTTGCCGCAATCTGTATCAAGCTTGCCGTTTGTGGTGCTGTTTATATAGCGGTCGATTTACACTGAGAATCCAAATGCAGTAACCCAACTGTTATGCTAATAAGAATGTTGAGGGCGATTCTATATTTTATGTCTGCCGGGTGAGGAAACTTGAAACCTGGCAGATGCACTGTAAGGGGTAGATAACAAGCAAAAATTACTTTTATGGTTCTTATTGTAATTCAAAATGTGGTATGTCCCCGGAAGGTATCCCTTGAGAGAAAGATTTCTGCGGCAGACTAGGGATATGGGAAGAGAGGTTGAGATACGAGGAAATATGTCAAGGTGGAAATTATGGGAGCACGGATATGCCTAACTGAGGGTCGAGTCTGCGTGTCTTCAGCCTACCTGATGATTAACATTATACTGGGCAATCTATTCGCCTTCCAATGTTACTAAGACTAAGTACTAAAAACCGTATGGCAAATGGATACTCCCCCCATGGTCAGAAAGCACAGATCGTTTGGCCCCAACAGATTGTATTCTTATATAATCTTATAAGAATCAAAATTAAAACCCCATATAACGAAACATCAGCTGGCGTCTGCTTAACACAATTTCGGCACTTTCATACAAACCTCTCTAGAAACGTATCCTACACCCACCTGATTCACAATTTGCATACTAACCCCAATCCACTTACAATCGCTTACGTGCTGAACGTCTTGATTCTGCACCGTCTGCAATTACCGGACAGGGTCCCCTCTTTCGAGTTCGCAGGCCACTTTGCCTGTGTCTAAATCAAAATAGTATCTGTCTGTATCTCTTACCGAACCCCCTTACCAGAGTATATGTCAAATTGGGCTAATCCCTTGGGTAGAGGAAAATACACTCAGTGAATTAAGGAACCAACACACTTCCCCAGGAACCAACAATCTAAACAAACTTAATTAAACACCCGCCTTTTAATGACACTTTAAAGCACAACTAATTATACAAAGCTAATCACTAATGCCCCTTCCCACCAGTACACAAAGCAAACAAAAGGTTTTGGGGGACTTACGCGCTAATCATAGTATTTTATCCCTGTGTGTAATGAAGCTTAAACGCAGCACAGTCTAATTACTGTAAGAATCAGAAACCTGGCATTTATGTCAATTTGATGTTCCAATTTTTTTTAAGCAGGCTCATAAACTCCTTGACCCAATTATTAGTGGTTTTTAGTGCATTCTGAAGGACTGTGTAAAACCCAATTTTTTATTAGCATATTACTATTTCTTCGTAATAGTTTTATTGGTTGTTTTATTTTTAAATTTAGTTCAACGTAATGAACCCTATGGACATACTAGTTTGCGCTCACGAGACCGCGCACGGAGCGGGATTTCATTATTCGTCTCTTAACGGACAGTTACAATATTTTAAATTTCCAAATAGATAAAGATAACTAACATACAAAAACAAAAAAGTACGAGGTCATTTGTGTGTCTGTTGAGCACGCGCGTGTGCAGGTGTGTTCGGAAAGGGGGAGACGTTAGACAATCTATCTCCAAGCGAGCCAATCTTGATGGTGCCAGCATCACCCTAGAATTCTATGCCGAAATCGCCCATTCCTGATGATACAAATCAAACACACTTAATATAAATTTTAAATTTCTTCACTTTATTATTTTTACGAAGATTCTAGTAATGTCAAGGCATACTCACTACTCAGACGCTTCAGAGTTACTTGTCATCTTAGAATTATGAACAATTGCTGCACGCTTTGACAGGAGACAGTGATAGACACTAAGAAGTACGCAAACGCAGTCATATCAATAGTTTTCCACGCGCCTCCCCTTCCCCAGGTTAGGGTAAGAAGACAAAACTTGTCAGATCGTTAACCCCGCACCCAAACTACTACTCACGAGTGACGCTAGAGACTAGCAGCGAATGACCACACACATCCCCGAACGAACAAAAATGTAGTGCTAATGGGGCCATTGATCTAAAACATGAGCCATGTAACCACCGAGCGTTATCTACTAGTTGTCTGCAGAGTATAAACACCGTGCCGTAGTGTCCATGCGTACTCCCCGCACGCAACCACCAAATCGGCACAACATGAGGTGCAGCCGAATTATACACAAAGTCTGATTTGGAACATGACTACAGACTCCAGCGACGGATTGTAGCACCAAGAGCCCAAAATTTCTTTTGACAAGCTTCTGGAAATAACACTTGACAGAACCATTTATACTCTCTACGCCCCCCGGACACTCCAACCACACATTTCACCACCTAGAAACACCTTTCATTTCCATCGAACCCCATTACGCTCGAATAAACCAAAACCCTTGACCCCTCTCGACACAATTTCACGAACGCGTCTTCACCCAGTAGATGGAATGGCCCCCGCGCGGTTCGGTATTTGACCAGTCGATGAAAGAGCGCTCCCGTGTAGTATCCAACACACAGAACACCAATTACTTAGCCCGCGTTAATGCGGAATGACATTATCCATTAAAAATCGGATCGCATCAGACATTAAACAAAAAAAAACTTTCCCTTCTGATTACAACTATTCCTATCCTCTTTATTGGAAATACTTTATTATATTTAGCAATTTCACGGCAACCACATTCAAAGGGCAGATATAATACATTTGTGGGGGCGTATAACATAATAGAAGATCTCTCGGACACCCAAGTTACATGTTCATTTACGACTAACTTAGATCCACTGGACTTAAGTACGGGCATGGACTAAGATATATCTATATCTAAATATATCTATAGATAAATATATATACTATTCAATACATAACATCTATATAATAACTTCACTAAAATACGTGAACCACATAAATGTCAGAGAAATTATATCGTTTTACACATATCAAGGTCCTATTTAAGGCATTTCCGATCACCTATTCATGCCCTAAAAACACTCTCACATGAAAAAAAATTTAGACACTAGTACGAGAAAACTAAAATCTGAAGTTATATGACACGACGTACACGCTTACGAAGTATAGGATCAGCCAGACCATAAGTATTACTAGGTGTCAGTGAAAAAATAGTCAACTGCCAATATGCCATACGACAATGAGCGACAAAGCTCACTACATAAGACCACAGTATCTCCAGAAGTAAGACAGTGAGACAGAAAGGAGTCGCATACAGGTGCGACAACAATCCTTAAAAACCATTAAGATAGCATCAAATACCCAGCCATGACGCTCAATGGTAGGCGACTATTGACAAAGGCCAACGAAGACTAGCGAGACACAGAGAAGAGGAGAGTGAGAAGAATGGCGAAACTAGACAGATAAACAAGATCAGAGATCTCCCAGACCTTCTCTTTACGCGCAGCACTCATAGCAGTAGGAGATCCCTGCTGACACGTAAGACCCACAGTATCCTACAATTCACGGTATAATTCAGGATTGCTAATTCGGAGCGAATGACGATGATGGGACAGAGATATAATAACATAGATGGAGGTAATGAATAACAACCATAGAAACCAATATAATAGACGGAATCGAGGGGCCATAAAAGACGACTCTAAAAGATTACGTAAGAATGACGTCCAATTGTTAACGAAAGTAACACCCTCTGGTTGGTCATCTTGATGACATCGGTTGATGATTACAAGCAACCAAACCCCCAATGACCCACACAACAGAAAGATAGATTTATCGAGACCAATGGTATTTTTAAATTAATAGATGCGCTAGTCCAATCATGAAATCGAGACACTTCATCACAGACTATTCGACCTAACTTCGACAAGATAAATAAACACAAAGGTCGACAAGACTAATAATGAGAATACCAACTTCCAGATGTACGCATCACATAACTCAAACCAGATCACAAGATACTCAATCGATGCAACAATTAGATAACATAACACACACCCACAGCAACCAGCACCACCTCACAATTATAGAATTAAAATATCTATTAACACACCCGTTTAACAGACCACCCCATTAATTCTTTATTGTATTTTATATATTTCTTTAATTTATTCAATAGTATATAACCTACATACATATTTGTTATAAACATTTTATTACATTATAGCATTCATTTAGTCATTATTTATATCTTATTTTGTTACCCATTTTATTGATATTTATTATTTTTTATTGATTACTTTTTCCTGGCTTTTTATTGCTCACACTCCTTTTCCAGTCACTTGGTATAACCATAAGGATTACCTTATTTTGCTATGATGTGACGTATCAACTTCTTTCCGGTATTAAGTGTATGGCCATGACTTGCTGCTACAATGGGTATCTGACTGAGGGACTTATAGTTGAGGATGGAGTTGCATTTCGACATTACGTCGGGTGCTCATAACATTTCAAGCACATCTCTCAGTCACTTAATCACTCAGTTACTTTCCTCCTGTCGACTATTTTACTGTCAACCTGTCCCTGACGATCTCGCGCCTTGTTGGCCGCTACGAATGTTTTTTCACATTAAATTGTCCGAGGGGACTCGCCTTGTAATGAATAAGTAATCCAGACTATTTTGCGGTGGGTAGTGTGTTGGTTTTTTTTAAACTGATGGATTAATGGGGAGGACTTCTTATATGTCATAGTTAAAATTTTGACTAAATGTAACATGTCACCATGCCTTCACATGTTATGACGTAGCTATAACGATCACACATATATCACCATACGAGGTATTTTTTTTTCCTATAGGAAGATGACGCTGGCCACACCTTCTCTCAATCAAATAATTTTGGATTCTTTGTCGTTTTTTTTTAGTTTTTTTTTTTCGGAATTTTTTCTTTTATTTTTTTTTTTTTTTATTTATATTTCTTTTTATTATAACCAGCGGAGCCATTGCTTAATTATATTTGCAGGTCATTAACTATATAAATATATGGCCTAGGTGTGGAATGCAGTGTAAAAAAATCGAGTTAAAAAAAAAAAAAAAGTTAGGTCTGGTCTGTACAAAACGTTAAAAAAAAAGTATGGGTTAAAAAAACGATGTTTATTAAAAAAAAACTGTAAGGTAACAATGTAAAAAATAAAACAAAACTAAACCACAATGATATATGTTCAATAAGGAGTTTAAATCCCTAAGCATAACCGACCCTTTTTCTTAAAAATGCAGCGATTCCAGCTCGAAGAGTACATTTATGACCGCTGGTGAATAAGTTAATTCTTATCAGAGCCATCACTCCTATCACAGATTAGGGACTTATAGCGAATTAGACTATTCCTCATGAGGCGCTTGTCATTATAACGAGTTCCGTATGGAGATAATTACTGTTCCTTGTTAGAAATTAACAAAGTCAGCAATAAGGTGTTACAATTAAGAAGTGACAAGTCACATTTGCTATAGATATCTTGTAAATTTGAAATAGGATACTGAAGAGTTTTAAGTAACGTGTAGAGCTAAAAAATGTTAATTGGCTCTAGTTTCAGTAAATCGCTACTATCAATTATAAAGTAGCATAGTACTCAATTGTTATTATATATCTACGTCCTAGAAAAGTTGTGGCTAGCAATGTATTTTTGTTCTATGCTTGTTGTTTTGTAATTTAATACACGTCGATGCTGCAATCTTATTATAGGAATAATTTTCACCTTTGCAGTCCTTGAAAATATTTCTAAGTTCTGGAGTAAACCACTGCGTGTGGCATCTAAATCGTTAGTGCATGTTGGGTTGCTGGGCTCTCAAGCAACGGACCACTCAGTGTGTGGCTCGCGCTAGAAAAGGCATTGATATATAGACATATATGATATAAGATATATATATTACTAATGTGGTGTATATATACAATAGTATCACCATTATGATATATAACTATATATATAGTATATAGCATAGTAAATATATAAATGATATATGATATGCTTGCTGCGTGTTTGTTTAAGAAAGGAAGTTGTGAGTGTGAGTGTGATGTGAGTGGGTGGTTTTGTAAATAGGAAGGGTCTGGTCAGTTCACGAAGGGACAGACCCCAGACCTCATTATTAATGTGAAAGACTGGCAAAGTGAGCCAAGGCTACAGCTTTTTGCAGTCACAATGTGTGAACTGGCGAGACGACATTGGGAAATCTCATTCATTATTGGTAATTGTAATAACTAGGGTCGAGACCTCCACTTGGTAAATTTGTATGGATATCGTATCCAGAATCATGCTGAATAGAAATGGACTAATGGAACTTTTAGGTAATGTATTTTGTCCCTAGGATAAGACTCGGTACTCCTGAGGATGAACTAGGAGGGAGCATTTCTTAGTGCGCTCAATCATTTTCTTAAGTTCACTGCATGCAGAATTATAGACACATGGACAATCTTATGGAGCTATAAAGAAATGACATTGCTAAGAGCTATAAACCAACTACCTCAGCACCAGAACACGTACTTATGCATCTTTATACCCAAGGTGGAGGTTATTCGCGAAATACGTAGAAGTACGAATGTGTTGTGTGTAGATTAAAGAAATTAGACGTTGCGCTATTGTAAAGTATTAAATCATAACACATTTATGCCTAACGTAATCTCACTGCTGCAGTGAAAATGCTTGACCATAGCTGTGTATGAGGATTCTATGACCACATAGACGTCCTTATTTACACTACTTTATAACAAGAGTGTTTATTATGTAATTGGAATGTTTACAAAGAAGAGATCCTTTAAAAAACTTATAATGGAATTTCTATCGTTCACTAAAAATTCCACGAGATACTGCATTGAAGAGTGGAATGTGTGATGAAAAATCTGATTAAAAATAAGTTGCGTAAGAAATAGTCTTAAAGCATAATTTTTGTTTATATAATGTTCTGTTTTAACCGTTTAATATATAGGGTTATTGTATTATCATTAGTCTCTTATCAAGTCAATGGAGGCGATTTGTTTATGCCCCTTCAAAGAAAACTCTGAATACGCAAGCCTTGAAGGATGCAGAGTTATGAGACATTTTAGAGAGTTCTCACAATGGTCACCAAAAATGCGGTGACCGATTACTGTTCGAGGCTTGGTCGCTTGCGGGGTATGTAGTTGCGGGATGTGATTTTGTCCTGCTACCAAGGTATGTATGTAACTTTTGTCGTGTGGGACAACGAGAATTGAAATATTAAACGACATTGTGTTCAACAATGAGCCAGGTAATGGCCATATCAGGCTTAGAATCTATCGATTTTACTGATAAGCGATCTTTTCTGTGGACCGTGTACTAGACGAAAACTGCCGCCCACGCAAGCTTTTACAATACCACCCATGCACCTCCAGTGGGTACGTGTCATGCCAACTATTACCTCAGGCAGTGAGTAATACCGCGATGCGGTCGTGCAAATTGCCTCTTTCAAGACAATATCCTTGACAGCCCAGTGTAGAGCTCAAAAAATAGAGTTTGACTAAGTCGGCGGCATACGTCTTAAAATGAGTCCGTAAATTCGAACCTTCTTCCGGGTGGAGTCGAGAGGATTACCTTCCTATGATCACTTGTTTACCCACGAGAACGAAAAGGTTAGTAAGGGAAACAGCTGCGAGAACTCTAGCATTCCTTAGTCAGTGGTGAACAGGTCGGGGAGATATGGGAAAGGCTGTGATACGGGGACGAAAATGTAGACGGTGGATTGATTTCTGAACGTATACGGCCGATCTTGGCTGGCACTGTCTCGGCCACAAGGACTTTGTCGTGGCATTCAACTGGAATCTCTTACGACAAAGTGAAGGTCTGGTCAGTGAGGAGCACTGGTGAACGAATTCACCAGTACCTTGCTTTCTGGAGACTAAAAACTGGAGTCAAGGCCTCCCGTAGCCCAGCATGCTAGTAGACCTAGTTGGATTATGCCACGCAGACCTGAAAAACGATATGGAACAAGAAGCTCAAAGAGGAGCTCGAAGGCCGCTGAATAAGAGATGGGTTTCAAAAGTGCCTTTTTACTAACAATGACATTTGAACATTTAATAATTCAATGTTTTAATCTTCTTTTACAAACATTTAACGTTGAAAATAACCATTATTTATAATATTGAGTATCGTAACCATTCTTTATAGATTGCTAAAGTAGAAAGATAGTGTTCCACCCACAGAATTAACAAGCATACCTGTATTTGTATTACTGAAATGTAATTCATATATAAAAAAACACAGAGCCAATTAGTAGAATATCAATTCTGATATATGATATAGCAAAACAAAAATCAATTTTTTTCATTCGATTTATATTTCATTTTGGTACATTATTTACATATATATTTTTTTAAAATTGATAATATTATTTATTATTAGTCTAAATTAATTTCATAATAGGGACTTTTATTCAAGCATTATATTCTTCCTTTTATTCAACATTAACACCATTTCAAATATCAGCGATTAAATCATAATAGATACATATAACATATTTCACTCTGCAACATAAGAATTCCCCCCCCCCCCCCCCCCCCTAATATTTTTTAACACTCGATAAATATACCTATTTAGTATAATATCTATTAGCATTTATTAATTTTTTTAAATATTTATTTAACTTATGAAATATATAAATATATATATTTTTAGTATTATATTTATTCTTATTTTTCTTTATTTATTTCTTTTTTTTTCTTCTTTTCTTTAATTTTTCTCTTTATTTATTTATATTTTTTAACTCATCATATTAATTTTAATTTTTTTATAATTTTTCTCTATTTTTAAAAAAAATATAGAAAGTATTCTTATTACTCTGTCACTCTTTTGTAGAGAAATAATTCGATTACGTCCAGGCCATCTCGAGTCGAACTCTGGGGGTCACGCGTATCTGCGCATGTGCTGAATTGGGGTTTGTCCCGAGAGAGACTCTCCGTGATGTGCGGCGGATCTGATACGCGTACGGACGAAGTCGAAGATTAGTTCGTTGCTGTGAAAATCAAGGGGAACACGAGAATCGTTGTGTGAATTCATGTCTATGTTCCTCCCTAATATATTCTTAGCCGCCAACGGGCAGGCGGGTACTTTATTTTCGTGTTTTTTAGGATGATATGTTACAACGAGAGCTACTGTACCTCTATCAAATGCCTCGACTCTGCAGCAATGTTATTGGATCTGCAACCAGAATATGATGGATATTTTCCGAGACGAATTAAGCAGCAGCCCCATAATCGTATGATATATACATTGATTATTTGGACTATAAATCTACAAGATTAATTGATAAGAAGGACAGCGCTTTCCTTTTGTATCATTATTGAGGCTTCGGACGTGAGCCGAAGCTCATCGAAGTTTAGATCCATTTTTGGCTCTCGCTTCGCCTAAGGGATCATCGTTCGGAGAGGGTACTTACTATCCTGATGATGAAACCGAGATGTCTACTTTGGTAAGCCAATACTGGTGGTTTGAGTTGTCATTAAAGCTACTAATATACGGCTTGTTAACTACTTCGTCAGACAGAGGTTCAGTCAGGGAGATTGATGAATCCTATTTGAGAACCTAACTGAGTGATCAGTAGTTAGCGCTTGACGTTTTAAACCTAGAACCCATCGAGGCGCCTAGCTACGAATGAACTTTGGTTTATTTGGTATCCACATTCTACTGTATTGCCCTGCATATTAGATGTCGTTTCCCATTTTGTCACGCCTAGTGAAGATCATTTGCAACTCGTTCCGTGATATATATGTGTCGTCCGAGTATGCGTCTAATAACATGAGTGACACATAATAAACAGTAGTTCAGCCTTCAATGATTCTAGATACGAGTGTATCGAGTGCATTGTTCTATACTTCCCGACTCAGTAACACCTTCGCGAAACTAATCTGTATTAACTTCCATATAAACACTGTCCTTCCAGGGCTCATGCATTATGGACAAGGTAACGGTATATCCCAACCTGTGTGGTTCGAGTTGACCATCACCCTTATCAAGCATTACTATGTCCACAAAACTTACATGCCTCACGTCACCTTGTCATAAATGTGCGTGTCGACGCCATTGCAATTACAGTTTACTTCTACATTTATTCAGTGTGGTGTCTTCATGTACAGCTTCTTCCTGCATAAGAAACTTATCACTTACTCAAGTGGAGGCCAGATTTCTGGCCGTCTAACTTCGCAGTGTAGCCAGTTAGAAGCTCAACTATTGTTTGTTTCCCTACAGCCTGATACGGACACCAGACCACCAGCAGTAAAGTCTTCAGTCCGATGTCAGCATTTTTGTCAGTACGTCATGTCAAGCGAACTGCTTCAATTCGGTCAGAGATTGTTTACATTGAACAGAAGTTACACATCAGTAATCTTAATCTCATCATTAATGTGTTAGCAAGACGTTACGTGCACACATCAGTGAGGACGTCTATTTGCTAATACTTACGGACTGTCCCGGCTGGATTTTCATTGCACTGCTCTGGTTGTGTTGACCTTTGGCAATCATTAAGAACTAAATATTTATTACGTTGCAGTTATGACATAATGCAACTGTACCCTTAATTACTGCTAACACTGCGGCCTTCTTGCCAACACATCTCTTAGTTTGCTATATGACTTTGCATGTATATATGTTTACATGTCGTTAAAGTTGTGGAAATTTTGCGGGACGTAGGGCAGTAGGCTAACTATCGGGTCAAGTCATCGAGGTCCTTATTCGTGTTCTGTAGGTGCCACTTTCTAGATTGAAACTTTGCTTGAACATATGTTGCTATTTCTTGTAAGTGCTGACGCGCTGTACTCCGTTGTTTTTGTATAATTTGTTTTTCCGTTATGTATTGATTTGTTTGTATTTGTAGGTCTTATCTATACCTTTCATCTTAGTCTGCAATAACCTTATCTATTACTTACCCGTGACGTATTTGTTTTGTTTTCTTCTGCAGTTGTCTTCAGGTCAGTGATTAATTTTCTTTCGTTTTCTATTAGCTTTATTTGATTCTGCGAAAGTTGATATTGTTTTTTATGCTTGTCATTTCTAATGTTTTTGGTTGAAAACATGCTTTTGTAGTTGGATGCAAAATGCTATCATGATGTATTTGACTCTGAATTTATGATGCACTATTCGCTGTAATAATGCACTTGGGGAATAAACAATCAAAAGGAGGTGGAATATTATATTACTCTACCCGTTCGCTTATCACAAGACTAAATAAAAGGCTTGTCTCCCACCGCGAATGGGAATCACAGTGAGCTTCTTAATCACCGTTAATATCTAGCCCTACCTTTCATTTACTTCGAAAAGCTAAGCCAATCTTATTATAGGAACTAGACACTATTATAAAACTTCTGGCGCCTTTAGCCTACTTAATCAAGCAAGGGAGTAGCATGGGTAAAATGAGGACGTGATTACGAAGTCGTTTCGCACTAGCTTCACTAGCCAAAGCACAGAAAGCTGAAAAGAAAAAGTTACCACAGGAAAGGGAGGGTAGACGAGAGCGATACGGACAGCGTAAGCTTGCGACTGAACAAAAGAGATTAGACAGAGAATCTGACGAAAGACCCGCACCCAAGCCTCCGCTGGAACCAGAATAAGAACTTTCGCTTTTGAGCTAGGGAAAATGAATTGACAAATGGTGCGTGGTGTTAATCAGTCTCTGTACTAATGGAACATTAACATATAAGGTCTGCTACCACGGTTCAATTTCCAGCTCGACGAATAAAATTCTGGCTGGAGAGATTTGAACCTATCGGTCGAGCTATATGAGGGATACCTACACATACTGTAATCATTTACCTCAGGCGACTTTGAAAGGATATTTACCTAGTTAAGCTTGGTATAAGAGGATGCTCGCGCTAATTAGATTTCTTGAGCATGCCTTGACAAAAACCTATTCAATTACAGGGAGATTTCCTTCTTTTGTTACGACAATGTTACTGAAACGGGGTAGAATTCTCAGCATTCATTGCAAAAGCACTCTTCATTTACAGATGATGAGTATCCAAACAAGAAAAAAACATATGAAGCACGTATGGACCTTGTTGAAAGCGAAAGATCATTGTCATGTGTACATAGAAATTCCTTGAATTCTACCATGCGCGTAAACCAAACATACAAAACAATTGAAGAATATTGTAGCAATATGTCACCTGCACATCTTGTAACTATTTAAAACCAACGCTTAGCGGAGAGACAAGCAGATGCTTCAGCACCCCTTACAATCTAATTACTCACAAAATTTTCAAGGAGTCAAAATAGGTTTGATAATAAGGTATCTGAAATATGAATCGATATTCAACCCAAGGTAATCACTAATATCAGTGATCTTCTACGAAGGATGGAGCGAGTGACAGCTTCGTACAGTGTTGTCACCATATATCGACCTTTCGCCAGGACGTCTAATCAGGAAACACTCCACTTCATCCAACATGGAGCCAACACAACCAAACTTAAAGAGTATTCTCAATCAATGAGCATTATACATTGCCCCAGCACCTAATGCCACCCCCAAGTAGGGGTTACAAACGCGAATTCTCAAGCGAGGCCCACAAATTACAGAGGTTGAACACATACAAAAGACATAAATCAAACATTATCCGGACACACTTGCCACAGCCCAGATGTTCCATGAAGCCCGGCCTAATACAGACTAACTGCTAATAAAAACACTAACTAAGTAGCATGTTTGCTATTTGATGTGGGAGAGCCTCTCGTGCCACCACAGCAAACCTTATTCGACACACTACGGTGTTACTTTAATTTGTGGTCCCCCTCTTCCGCTCTTCTGCGTCGTCGCGATGATGGAGAGGTTCTATGTCTTGGCTACAAGGTCAATAAATGATTACTTCAGTCTCAGTTCTTTTAATACTGGATGCACCTATTGGCTGTTAGGCAGTCATTCGTGATCTACGTGCACAGGAAAAGTCGATCAAATGCGTAACATCTCGGTGGCACATTCAGAGAAGTACCTTCGTACAGTATCATTAAGTTGCTACTCCTTTATCTACGGGAGATGCTGAGCATGTCCTTCTGCCGACATATCGATAGCTGTTTCTCAACTCGGTCGTATCCGGGAGTCAATGAGAACTGCACTCGCAAACAAAATTGCTGTAAGGGATACTCAAAATAAGCAACTGTAATGTCAGTAGTCACACGCGTCCAGTTCTCTAATAAGCCTCAAAACATATCTATTGAAGATAAAATTGCGGCATAACAAAGCTAAAACTTGGTTAATTTCTCGTGACTTTTTTAAACAGCAGACGATGATCCTCAAAGAAATACTTCACTTAGAACCAAAGGGTGAATCAACTCCGATAAAACTGTAAACCTCTGGATCAACAATGACGCATAAAAAAAAAACAACCAAACAAAACACACAAAGAAGAAAAAAAAAAACAAAAAAACTAACAAAACAAGAAAAAAACGGGGTACTTGTACGTATATGTACAGACTCCACTAAGTCATGCATTACTAGCTAGTTGTCCCAAACGCATATGAGAAGTTACAATTTTCGCAGACGCTCATGACCTCTCGTGTGCTTGGACTATGGGTTTTCCCGTACTAAGTCCAAGAGTTCTTGCGGCTTTCTTTTGGCCTTCGTAAACAAACGAATACAGATTTATAGTCGATCTGCAACGATGTCCAGAAGGTCAAATCTAAATTCACGCATTGCCTGACCTATTCAGGCTCGCAGAACTTCCTTCTTCGGCATTTCAGAAAATGGCAAATAGACTTATGTTAGATGCCATGATTCCACTAAACTTTTAAGTCTTAGATATTCAATCGTCTACTATTACAATAGTTCTTTTCTATATTAAAATCGGTACACATTTTTAATATATGCCTCACTATTGACCTTGTCTCACCACTCTAACGGTTCATTATGTATATTACCACTGGTCTTTTTGCATATCTATTATTTCCTTGGTACTCATGAAACACATGCGTCCTATTTGCGAACTATTGTATGAAATTTTCAATTCGTATGCATTATTATAATGCCGTATAGTAGTTTCGATGGTGCACCTCTCTGGAAAATATATATATTAGAGAAATACATTCTTGCAGCTGTTGGAAAAATTCTCGCTTGTCCGATCTAATCGTCGACTTAGCAATTTGGCATTATTATAACTATGATAAATTTATTGCGGCATATTTCGTGCGTTGTGCAGCCTATTGTAGTTGCTCTTCGATGAAAACAAAAATGCTATCATTTTTTCCGGGGGTCGTGGTATTCTGTTAGACAGATTCTTTGTAGGCAATGAATATAGAGATAAATTAGAAGATATTATTAACTGTTCACATTTTTGTAGAGACAATACTTAGATATACGCGGACCATCCTCGCGTTGAACTCTGGGGTCAGCGTTTTCTGCGCCTGTGGTCGAATGATGGGTTGTCGAGCGAGATGTAGTGATGGGCGGATTGATACCGCTGTCGGACAGAACGTCCGAGATTGTTCGTTGCTGTGCGCAATTTCTGCGGGAAGCGTCGACACTCGGTCTGTGTGGACTATTATGTCTTGTTCCTGCCATAATATATTCAAAGCGCCAAAGGAAGGCGGGTGCTTTTTCCTAGTGTTTTTTAGGTGATAAGGTAAGAGAGGGAAGTTACTGTCCTATTATCAAATGCCTAGATTGCCGCATGTTTGGTCTCGACTGCTTCATGATTGACTATTTTCGAGACGACATTTTCGCAGAAGCACCATTCTGAATGATACCTGCAAAGATTATGCATAATCATCGAACAGCAATTGATTGATGGACAGCGCCCTTTCCTTATTGTTTAAAATGCCGTTCGGACGTGAGCGAGCTCATCCCGAAGATGGAGCCATTTTAGGATCTCGCCTTTGCCTAAGGGCAAATCATCCGTTCGGAGAACAGAGATCCTTAATTGAATTGATGCAACAGCGATGTCTACTTTGGTAAGCCATATTCGGTGGTTTTGAGATAGTCGTCATAAAAGCCTACTATTTACGGCTTGTAATTCTTCGTCAGAAGAGGTTCTGGTCAGGAGCATTGATGAAAAATAATGAGGAACATTCTGACGTGATCAGTCAGTTGGCTGCCGTTATACCAAATAGGAACTGAGGCCTAGCTACGAATGTTTGTTGTATCCCCCATTCATATCGAATGGCCCCTCATATTTGATGACGTAGATTTATTTCGTACATGATGTGATGTTCTTTGCCCACCTTTTTCCGCTCGAACAATATTATGTGTCCGTCAGAGATTGCTACTATTAAATGTGTGCAATTATTAACGTGTACCAGCCGTCATTGACTTCTAAAACGAGGTATGAGAGCAATGTAACCTATCACTTACCGAACAGTCCACCATTGCGATAACTACTCTGATACTTATTTCACTCATCAACACACTGTCCCCTGCAGGGCCTCAAAGCTTTATGGACACTGAGTCGTTTTCGAGTTGCCATCAACCTTCATCAAGATGATAGTACAAAAAAATACATGCACCACAGACACCCTTGTCAATGTCATGTGCCCGTGTGACGCCTTTGCATTTACAGTTTACATTCTACATTTTCAGGTTGGTGTCTTATGTATCCAGCTACATCATGATTAAGAAACTATATACCCCTTATCAATATATATATCATTATTTACCCTCAACACACAGAATGCTAAGTACATAAACACTTCGACCAAACTAATGCCCTCTCTATTAACAGCGATTCTTCGGGATCGACCGAAGGCCTTGATTAGTCTTGACAGCGAAGTTATGAGAGCAGTAGTCTCAAAACTTGTGTTAAAGATATTTAACCCACCAACGAAGTGCCCACTTTCCAAACCACGCAAACTCACGTCTTTCCTAACCATTACGTAACATTGAGGCATGGCGTAAGTAGGCCCCGTTGCGTCTTCTCCAATAGTTAACAAATGACCGAGAAGCGTGCGTGTCATGGAAAAACCAGACTACTATGTCTCATATCCGAGCGTCGCGTGATGTTTCATTATCACACTTACTCGAGCGAACACGTTCGTGTTAGGTGAAAATGCAAGATGTACACACACCTAAGGGAATGCGGACGAAACGCCCGTGACATGAGAAAAACCAGAGCCATGTCTGATCCATCTCTATCTGCCAGAGAGTATTCAGTTACTATCGTAACTGACATCTAATAGCAATAGAATGCTTAAACGCATCTCCCGTCTAGTCGTAGAGATGATCCGTTAGTTATAAATGCGTTTACAGTCAGAGAAAGACAACCGTACAGAGAGAAGGGGCCGACACTCATTTCGCAAACGAACATGCATGCGAACAATACAGGAAACCAGGTAAAGAGTGATAAGTAAATAGAGGATACGGTGTGCCCGAAAAAGAGAGGATATAGGCAATTTAATGACTCAAAAAACCTTTGTGACAAGACGTCCCCCATTAAGTAATGGAAGCACTTCCAAGTCTCGATCTACAGGTTATGGAATTTAATTTCCTATATCCCGTAGACTTCAGGGTGTCTTCTTTTCCTCTCACTCCCCTCCTCCTCTCTCCAATTCCTAATAAGTCTACTCCCACAATTCTTTCAAGTAATGTCTCCCAGCGGCTAGAAAGAGCGTCGCGCTTTGACATTACTGACAAGATTACGTTTGATAGGTGGAAAATTTCTCGCCACTATCGTCCTCCTTCGTCATTTTGGCGAAGTCCGGAGAGTTCGGAGGTCGGCACCGGTCCTTTCAAGAAATTCTCTCTAAAGCTTTACTCTGGAAAAATACTTTCCTTCGATAGGCAAAGGTAGATAGCCTTAGAAATATATATTAGGCGGTAATGGCCCTAGCCAACCGATCTCAAGTTTGTTGTTTCCGGGAAGGGCGACACCCTAAATAATTCTCAGCTTCCACTTTCTCTCTTATGCGATTTCCTGTCAATCGGTTAACGTGCTTTGTGGTGCTGTTAAGTTTAGTGATGCTAGGTCCCATCCTAGATACAACCTATCCTTTAAGCAATCCGACGTAATACTTGCAGAGACGACTGTCTCCTCCAGCATAGGGCTGACCGCGATAACTCGCTTTACGCGGGCCTTAATCGGCTCTGCGAATAACCGGTAGTGGCGGGAAAATGTGAATATGAGGATATACTCTGTAGCAAATCAAAGCCTGCCCGAAGGCAACGAATCCCATCTTCGTTCACTTGTTGCCAGCTAATATCACATCATGTTGCGGATTACCGTTAAACACCTTTTTACTAAACCATTTGGCAGAGAGTTACTGCTTAGTGTCGATGTGCTGGACGTCAAGCTTTTAACGATCTATTAACAGGTTTCGGAATGGAGATAGTTTTATCCGTCAACATATGCTTGAGGGTTTTGGGGAGAATCCACGAGTGAAAATTGACTAGGGTTCTGCGACTGCGTGGCATCTGCGCTGTTAGGGAAAGTTCTGCCTAAGGTGCCTCGTATCGATAGGTGAGGATATCCCTGATCTTCTTTTAGACCTTTCGAAGGCTAAAATGTGATCCAATAACCGTTCGAATGGTTTTCCCAATTAAAGGCCTTTCACCCAACGAGACAGGGGGCTACGATGCGAGTGTGGTACAGGTGGCATGGACCGATTTTGACATCATCTGATAATATCACGTATTTAATATGGCACCACTAATGAGTGGGGGGCGGGGGTTTATCGATGGTTTGTTGGGGGAACCGATCTGTCCAAATGAGCAGAAGGGAAGAGAGTGCCCATTAGGATATGGCTTCAGTATGTTGGTACTAGGAGCAGGTTGGTCACTTGGTCAGGCTTGTCCGTTTGCGATAAAGTCTCATCCTTAGAAAACAAATGTCCCCGTGCTGTCAGGCGTTCCATAGCCATGGGCAGTTATCCTAACGCAGTGAGCCAACAGTCGGGTCCTTTTGATGGTACTTAAGTTCCACGAACCACTAAGGCGCAGGCTCCCGTTCTACTAGGTTTGCCTTTTTCGATACTGCAGCCAAATCAGACATGGATTTCCCAATAAAACACTATCTACGCAAGTATGACTGTGTAGAGGGTGGAATCCATAACAGCATCTTTGACTCTCGCTCTGACAAAACTCAGAGGGATCTCCACCAGTGCGATGGGACGCGCTGTAGGAGCACACTCTTCGAGATCCCACAAGTTCGCCGGACTCAAGATCTCTCTAGACCTGGAATAACAGGTTTCAGGCACAATGCGCAATCCTAGAAGCCCGTGTCAACCTAAACAAGAGTTTGAGACCGTTCCAAATCCGAACCTGCGTTGAGGGTGAATCCCACATTGTTGGAATCCACTGTCACTAAAGCATTGGAGTGGGACTCGGTTAGCAAGCTCTAGGTTTCGGCACGGTGTGCGCGCACTGAGCATTAGTCCGTGACAGCGTTTCTCCCATTGCCCCTTGACCATTTTGGCTGGCTGCCAGAAGGGCGGTCGGGTTGATCAGGATGTTAGACCTGTATCCAGTCGGTAGGTGTACGTGTTTTTGTAGAATTGGATTTAGCCGGAGGGGGGTTCTGAGGTCCGTTACTCTGTGGTTATTCTGAAAGAAGAAGGGAGATCGGTTAGATTATTCTTTCAAAACATCTCCTCTGTCGGTTTATCGTTTTGTGGCGGATGTACCGATGCATAGTGCTAATCGCTCCGATTTTCCTAATCTCGTTATAGCAGCTTCTTCTGCCCAGCTCAGCTAGAATCTCGGGTATCAGCAGGACCAAAGTGATCTATATTGTTCTGTTAAATAAAATTCTCCAGACAACCTAAGTAGCGGGGAGATGCAGAAAGTCAGGCATTTGTCACGTATCCTTCCACACACGATATGCGAATGCTGTAAAGTGTCAGAGCTCTCCTTCACTGCTGTTGCGACAAGTTGCAAAAATTTTCGAGCATTATTTCCAACGCGTCCGTAACGCTTTCTTAACACCTCTCGATGTTTGTCTGCATCAGTTCCCGATTGTCGACAATCTTAGCCTGCTTTTCAAGCTGAGAAAGCCTTCATATTCAACGGCGGACCTCTCACTCAACGTTACTGAGTTGCAATTTTCTCAAAATTTTCTAGATCGTGTCATCTATTATTTAGGACAGGGAAAGAAGATAGCGCGAACGACATAGCGTGAAGATGTCGCAGAATGTGTGTAAGAAGGTCATATAACGCCGCACTGAGAGAAGCCTATCCTGCTGGAGTCGCGGCCGCTCCGAAAGAATTCTCGAGTTAAAGAGCAACTCTGTGTTCTGTTTCTCTTTTTCATCATGTGTTCTCCTTTTCTCTTTCCTTAATTATCCTCTCTCTTCATGCTGACTCTCTTCTATCTTTCCTTATATCTCCTCTCTTTAGCTGTCTTCCTTCTCTCATTCTTCTCCTGCGGCTTTCCAATTCTAATCAACATCTTGCACTCTAGCATTCGCTGCTTACAACGACATCTCAGTCACAGTTCGAACTGACAAACAGGCTAACGCACTCGCATACCCAATCCTATCTGTTGTCCTGAGGATTTGTCTAAGCTTCGCTTCTCTCGCCATAGCTACATAGCTGATGGGCTAGTGAGAAGAAAAAATCACCGAAAAGGCTACATGGTTCAACCATTGCAAGAATTTACAACAAATAACAAGATTCAGATACTTTCCCCTTCGGCATTCCTCTTAAAATAAGATCGTGTCTAACTATCGTGTTTAATCGGCACATAAAGCCTAATGCAGACGAATAGCCACATAACTGGTCGCTTACAGGATTACTCATGACAAACAAAAGTTGAACAGTGAAAACAAATAAATATGCAAATATTACACGAGACCAAAAAAATTCCTTAATTTTATAATCCACTCTCAAGTTACTGCAGATAGTTGGGTCTGGAGACAATAACAGGTTCTAGTTTATCGGCTCTTTAGCTTTGTACACACAAAAATACCTCTAGAACCCCTGTGAAGTCTACCACCAACCTTTACCAAGCGTTTAGAAATACCACATCACGTAATTAACAATATTGACAATATCAATCGTAATCAAATGTACTAAAGCTCCAAAAGATGTGGAACACATCCCACTTATTAATTGAGTGGTCAGTCAGGCCCTTATAAAGACTCGAAATGTCTCGGGATAAATTATTTTTTAAAAAGCTCTCTACCAAACTCCAGCGACAACTACCATTTCTCAAACGACACCAGACAATTATCTGCACCGCGCTGATATACTTATTTTGCCTGCGCGGCCAAGAGATTCATACCCGGAAACGAGCACATTCTGTCGTCTGTTTTTGTTTCAAAAAACATCAAAATCCCGTATACGACGCCAACCATTCTATCGTAGATTTTTGACAGGGAAATTAAGATCTGCGGTTGGTCCTTTGCAATAGGTTAGAATGAGTTATAGCCACAGTGCAGATGTGATATTAGAAATATAAGTACGAGTGATCTGGACGCAATTATAGAGGTGTCACGAAAACGAGAATCTCTCACTCTTTGCTATCATCTCCACCCCGATCCAAAGGGTCAGACCGTCTATACCAAACATATATCTACTTACTCTCTATCTATCCCACCCGTGCGCCATACACTGACGACAGTACAGACACACAGACGAGGGACCCTATAACATCGTCATAATAGCTATTATGGTCAACGCAAAGACCACCACCAAGTTTTAATTTATCATAGATAAAATTTACACTTCACCACATAACCAATCCATCAAAAGCATACATCGTCCTCACAACAATCAGGACTAGTACAATATAGTGTTGACCCGTTAGACAGGTCCATCCCCAGGATATCATAGCTCACAATCCGTTAGAGACAGTGTAAACCCAAGGGATACAGATGCATTCACGATGATTGAGTTTTGGTTTCCCTTTTAAGGTCTGACAGATGATACTCTGTTTTCTAAGGGTGAATCGTCTGTTAGCATAACTTGATAAAGGACCACTACACACGTGGGTGTCAAACAAAGCACCTCCTTCCGTCTACATTCATGAACATACATCAGGGCTGATATACTTACAATCGTGCTGTGGTCGCGTCTGCGCAAACTTTGGGACACTCAACATATATCTGTTACAGTCGGTATACTGCCCCGCTTAGTAGCAGCATTGTTTGTTTTTATCATCAACACATGAATCAGGGAGGTTGCTTTATGTGAAGTTATTTAGACAATGTTAGTGTACTAGACTCAGGAGGTAAGACTTAGGGCTTACAGAGCACACCATCGTCAGAAACCACGAGGTTTCCCTAACATTAGGCAAGATGATGGTGGCCAGCTTCTTCACAACTAAATTTACGGTTCCCACACCCTTTTACAAACAATGTCGGGACGTTCCAGTATTTTCTTTTTGTAATTTTTCTGCCACCAGATATAAAGACTACATATGCACAGGTCAAAGGCCCAGCTACTACAGCAGTTTGTTAGGTAGGTCTCTGCACAACACGCCGGAAAGTTTGGGTTACCCAGTATTCTGCCTTAAAGACCACACATATGAATATGTTATAATAATGTACTCAATTATCCGTTCGTTTATTCCAATGGACGGGTACCGTTGAATCACAAATAAATTCCGGTTGCAATAAGATAAATTCCTAACACATCATCCCTTCACAAGGAATTAGGGAATTCCAGGTCTACGTAACTCCTGCGGCATAGCATTTATAAGTTCGTTTAGCACAAACTTATTCAGTTGATTCTTAGACATCTAAATTAAATTATACATAGCGATGCGTAAAGCTAACAAATTATTAATTTATTGAATTCCCTGAAACCTCATCAGTAATATACTATATATATATCTTATCTAATCTATATATATTATATAATATATATATAATATCTATATCTATATATATATATTAATATTTACCAAACAAGTCATTTGTTTTATATAAGATTTTTAAATATCTAGGGGGAGATATTGGGGGAAAATGCCATCACGTTCCAGAGATTGTTAGGGACACCGAAGGCACGGATTCTTTCTGAAGAGGTTATTCTGAATAAAAGGTCTCATTACTCACGTTTCAAGATGATCATGGAATGAAATGAAAGACACAACGAGAAGAGGCTTACCTATTTAAATTTTTAAATTTGGTTTTCCACAGGAAACTGATTAGACGGTAGACTTAGTTTCCAAAGCGTTTTAGCCGAATGTGGTCAAACAACCGAATTCAGTCACCTGCAAAACAGGCACCCAGTGACTGTCCAGTCAAATCAGATATAAATTATATTTCTTTTTATCCTCTATTAAACCGATTTATATAACTTCAATTGAATGGTTTTTAATAGTTTTGAAACTTAGATTACATTTGTCGGAAATATTATCTATTAACATTACATATTGATATCTAGATTAATAAATATTAATTCATTTTATGTATAATATTATTATTTCAGACCTTCCCGAATTAGTGATTATTCATTTATCCATTTATGCACATAAAAATGTATTATTATAATTTTATTAACTATCCACATTTTTACAATTATTTAGTCAAATTTATACTTCTTTCATAAAGTATACCATATTACAAAACAATCTAATATGAAATATGTCCGTAAAATATTTATCTTTCGAATTAACTATAAACATACCAAAAAATCACCGAATAATTTAATAACTTATAATATCGATCAAAATTAAAGCGGTTAAGAGCAATAACTTCCTAAATTTGACTAATTACTAAGACATGTTTCCTGTCGGTCAAATTAATATATTTTAATACTAAACATTTACAAATTATATTTTCGCTTAAATATAATAATCTAACCTCACTTAAATCTTGCAGTTATCTAATTAATAATAATGGATCAGAATAAATATATCAGAAGCTTATCATATATTTTAACATTTAAATAAATTAATAATCCGGACGCCCTATGTAAATTAACTCACGGAATTTAGTTTGTATGGTAAATTTATAAATATTATTTTATCACTATAAAGACAGTAAGTATTTTTTGATATCATACTGTATAAGTGCGTAAGAGTTCAATAACTTCATATCACTTAATAATTATCTTTTAAAAAGATTAATGCTAATAAAATCAATCTATTTTAATTTATTTTAATATTATTATAAATAAGTTAGACTTGTCATCATTATATATTCATAGTAGAATATGCGAATGCCAGATAATTATTATTTTAATATTAATAGCAATACCTCATGATACCTCTGGCATGTACACGAAAATATGTGATGGCCCGAAACTTACACATCAGATAACAACATAATAAATTCCACATGCTAATTGGAATTTTCCTTGTCAACACTGTTCTAATAAAATTACTCATAAATATTTTATAATAACTCCAACCTACTTTGTAAAAATTATACAGTTTATCGATATAATATAATCGTATATTAATTTAATCATGAGTATTTCGGGCTACAATCGACCTTACTAATTATTTTCACTTCATTGTATAAATTTTTTTTCATTATTATAATGGTACTGCTAATTCATGATTCATATTATGTTTAAATCTTCCTTTTAATCCGTGGAGCAATGCCCAAGCATTTGAGGCAGCAGAATCGATTATTATTGATTTTCAGGGAATCTCAAGGAACCATATTTATTCGTAAAAAATTTAATAATAATCTTAAAATATAATATCTTTAATAACGATATTTGACGTGTATGATTTACTGAGATTTAAGTATTTTTCAGGAAGAACTTTTTCGTTGTTATGAGGCTATAACCAGTAAGGTACATGTAAGAATTAGCTTAATCATTTAGTATTATATATTATCTTATCTCCTACAGTGTGGTCTGAAATACCATAGATTTATATTATTTGGATGACATACGTTATTTAATTATTTAGCAAATTATTTTACTACTAACTTTTTACATGTTAATTACTGACATTATTAGTACAATTCCTTATTAGAATTATATTTAAATTATAATTTTTACTTCACGTATTCCTAATGAATTAATATTCACAAAGTTATTCATAGCCAATTCTACGAATCACGAAAATTTCAGACATTAAGCCGAATAAGGCTTTACGTTAATAATTCCTTTTTTTAACGTTTTCGCTTTTTTTTTATTCAAGCAAATTTTACAATAGGCTTTTTAGTTGAAATTTTTTTCTTATCTTACCACTTTCGCTTTGTCTTGCATTTTTTGTCATAGATTTTTTTTTATTTACTTTTTATCCAGAAAGGCTGATCTTTTTTTTTCTCTTCGAGGAACATTTTTTTTTTATTATAATAACGTTCTATTATTAATTTTTCTGTACATCTCGGTAGACATATATATATACTTCACTTAAACTATAAATACCATTTAATTTATCCTCAAAATTCTACATGGGTTTTATCCTATGTTAAATAATTTGTAATTTTATTATTGAACATAGATAATTTTTCAATGATTGGCTTTTTCTATTAATTTGTTACACCAATAAAAATCAAAATTATCTTTCATATTTTTAATTAAATTTCTAAAATAACAGACAACAGTGGAATTATTTAGAATTTAAATGTATATGAAGTTTAGGCTCCACCTGCGAGCTAATGCAAATTAGAATTCAGACTAACAAGCTTTATATATATCATATTAATATTAGGTTATGTAAATAATAATTTTGTAAATTAATTTAGGCAGAGGTATTTTTAACTTATAATTAATAATAGCTATTATCTTATTTCAATAAATATCTTTAAATATTCTTATATATTATTAATATTATAAAATTATATTTAATGACCTATTATGATTTTTCGCCCTTATCACATAAATTTAAATATCAATTTTATATATCAATATATATTTGTTTTAATTTAATTTTTTAAATAATATTTTTTAAGCTTATTTTCCCACAACAATCATTAAATCTTATACTTCAGAATCGAGCATTTTAGCCACTCCCAAATTTTTTTATAATTTATTATTTTTAATTTATGCAAATAGGATATATTTTATTTTTTAGAATATATTGGTGTTTATTTTTTTATCTTATGTATTATTTGTATCGTTTTCAACGCATTTCAGCATTTTGATTTATTATGTTAATACCACGCCACTTTTTCTCATGTTTAATTTATATATATTTTTATAATGTTGTAATTATTATTTTTAACTATATATTAATATTTATTAAACTAGGTAGTTCTACGATCCCTATTAATTTTTTGTTAAACGATTTTTTGTTCACGTCCATTTTGATCAACAAATGCTATAAAATTAATACTTTTTAAAAAATTTGTAATTATAGTTTATTTTTTATTATACATGATAAATTTTCTGAACGAGGAATTATATGTAGTATATTCTTTCTAATTTTCTCTTGATCGGGGAAATCCTTATTTACTTTAAATATTTTTATTCCTATTTATTATTTTTTTTATCTTACAATATTATTTTTTTTTGCAGGAATTATTATTACGATTTTAACGTCGGGGGGGTTTAAAGGAATTAAACATTCGGTCATAAATTTATCAAACATTTATGATAAGTTAATACTAGGTGGAATTATGCATTATAACTATATTTTATTATTAACAATTTAAATTAGTCTGCATCAATATTTACAATTATCTATATTAATATATCTATACAAACAGTGCTACACTTTCAAAGTATTTATTCGCTTTTACGTCCATAATATTCTTTTTTTACTAGTTATTTTATTTTATATAAATGTATTTTCAGGGCGGGGAATAGTATGGCTTATCTCAGAATTTTTTATCCATCAATGAGATTATGTTAGATATTTTTATCCCTAAAAAATGGCTCATTCTCCAATGTAATTTTAAAATCCCCCCTTTTCCCCTAAATTATAAAAATAGTTCAAATTTAGATTATTTTAAAAATTACCATAGTTTATGCGGCCATTGATTTAATTATTATTTTATTAATTTGGATAGACTCTTATAATTATTTTTTATGAATTTAATTTTTTAAAATTACATTCCATTTATATTTGGGGGTTGGGTAATATCTTAATCATTTATTTTTATATTTATAAATTATTACAATTATTGCGCCATATAAATTAATCGCACTTATTCAATAAGCAACAAATGGTGCATTTGGCACCCGTTATTTAATAATATATTATAATTATATGTTTATCGCTTTTTAATTATAACATTTCATATATTTAATTTTATTAATATTATACTCCATATATATTTATAATATCATATATTTATAATATTAATATATATACTATAATTTTATTTTATTTTTATATTATATTTACTTTATATATTTTATATTATTTAATCGCCAACTATTATCTTATTTATATTTTATTAAAATTAATTACAAACCATCGTATT
>JAMPIV010010033.1:57500-229942 GCA_024509875.1 Oreohelix idahoensis
TCCAACCTACACTTCCTTCACAACCAGAACCATACAGCCCACTGTAAACAACTTGAGCCAAACTCACTGAAGTCTTACTCACAAAACGTAAATAACTCCTGCCATCCAAGATACGTTCCATCCAAAGCACAGTTTCGCGGCATCTGCAGAAAACGTCCTGTGAATGTGTACAATATTATTTTTCATAATGTGTACAATATTATTTTTCATAACACCATAATGTATTGTTTGTTTATTTTTAATTTCAGGTGACAAACTTGGAAGCAAGGCTACGTCATTTTCAACCTACACTTTTAAGGTCAAGGTATCACAGAAGTCAACCAGATCAGAACGAAGCCTTAATCAGCCGGAAAGAGATCTAGCTGTTATTTCACGGAAACAGTGGGGTCGCCATATTGGACCAAATGGAGTACCCGCCAGTAAAGTTAGCGAAGAGCAACAACATTTTTGCCATCAAGGTTCTAACCATCCTAACGTACCTCTAAAAATAAATGGACGAGATCACACAACAAGGCACTACAATTCGAAAGAAAACTCCAGACCAAATGTTGCTTGTTGTGATAGAAACAGTTTCTATTTTAATGGTAGTCATGAAAACCAAGACGATGGGTTAAAACTTATCTGGAGAAGTAACAATGGGATCAATTAAACAGGTAGATAAGTCAGCAAACTTAGAACTTGCACTGTACTCTATACTCTGCATTGTTAATGTGCTCAAGACAGTTGCGCTTACACGGAGTCTGGTTACGGCTGACCTGCAGGGTTCCATGAAAACGTTATCGATTTTATATTTGTCAGACATCCGCTTTATTTTTGCATTCAGAACAATTCAGAAGTAAGATGTAACAGCTACATCATGTGTAAAACCTGGCTAGAGTTACTGGTGCCTGATAATTATCTGTTTATAAATGAAACATGGCCCCCTTTTCGCTCCCAAAATGGAGGGAGGGGGAATCTCCGAGTATACAAAGAAAGAATATAACTTCCGCACTCTCAGGCATATCGTACAAGGCAACTAAAATGAGGTTGTGCATGAGGTTGGTAATTTCATCATGTAAAAGTATTTGCCACAGAAACCACCGATAGGAGATCAGCTGTAGTGGTGGCTCTATGCTTTGTATGGAGCGCAAAGGACAATGATTATGATAATGAAATAAAATATGACACTGTTATCAAAGACGTTTGGAATAGTGTCAGGATAACAGACACTTGTGAGGGGGTGATGGAATAGTGACAGGATAACAGACACTTGTGAGGGGGTGATGGAATAGTGACAGGATAACAGACACTTGTGAGGGGGTGATGGAATAGTGACAGGATAACAGACACTTGTGAGGGGGTGATGGAATAGTGACAGGATAACAGACACTTGTGAGGGGGTGATGGAATAGTGACAGAATAACAGACACTTGTGAGGGGGTGATGAAATAGTGACAGGATAACAGACACTTGTGAGGGGGTGATGGAATAGTGACAGGATAACAGACACTTGTGAGGGGGTGATGGAATAGTGACAGGATAACAGACTGTCGTAAAACATTCTAAATCCACATATATAAATTAAAAGGTAAATGTAAAGCCTAACACATAAATTCGATAAAAGGAAAGAGAAATGGTAAAGGTACAGTGCTGTCACAATGGCGTACAAAAATCCCCCTTTTTTCTACTTCGTCTGAAAATTGTAACGTTTCCACGTTGATAGTAAAGCCTATAGCAGCATACACGCGTTTCCACAAAACAATAAAACGTGTACTGCATTTCTAAGAAAACCTTGAGATACGCAAGCTGATTAATGACCTAAATTAATACTAGCATTAATGAAAAGACAGATGAAATTAGGATAGAGAGAGGGAGGGCTAAAAGCAGGAACGCCGGCAACACTAACACGCGTCTCGCGATATACAATTAATGCCACCCCCAACGCGAAAGGCATGAAGCACTAGCTTTTTTTTCAAATAGACGGTGATAAAAAACACTACCCATACGAGAGTTAGGTTTAAAAACCTGTAAAATGCTTATTAGGAAACATGACATTCTACTGTTTTATGTCTAAATTCCTGACATTAGTCTGACAGTACAGCAGACACCATAAAGTTTGGAAGTGAGGAGGTGGTAACAGCACGACTATCCTAGAAGAAAATACATATTTTGAACGCCGCCACTTAGCTCCCTTAAAACTTATATATTTGGGTTCCTCAGGACTTGCTGACAAAGAATATGTTAAGTGTTACGCAAATAGTCTAGGAATTAACAAATTATAGCCAAAAGAAAATAGTGAGGGTGTCAGACAACACCAAATAATAATCGCACAGTGGCATGTTTTGAAACCACCATTTTACGGGAAATAGGTCACCATGTTAAATCCAATTTGATTGGCGGGAATGATATGTAAGACTAAACACGATTAGTCGGACTACAAATACCAATTTTTTGTTGTTAGGGGAAACGGTAGTAGGGGTACTTTTTTCAAAAGCTTGTGTAAACATGGCCCGATTGGTTAGACCCGCCAATATAGTCAATTAGGAGCGTCAGTTCAGTGCCACATTTTAAAATAAACTTACTAAGAAACAGTGCGTTGAGAACCAGCTCATATTTTTCTAAATAAAAGCCTGGGACAAGAGGCAGATCGGAATTTGTGCCATATTCATTGCCAGTCAACGTAATTGTTTATTATTTCCATGAATTGTGGTAAGCTTGACATATTTGATATCTTTTTAATGAAAATTGAATGTGAATTGATAATTTATGTCTGTATATGTGTGTGGTTCAGTAGCCAACATGAGGCAAAGCCTAGATATTGCTCCAACCTGAACAGGATGTGTCGGAGAAAAGTAAAACTGCATGGAATTGCCAAACAGTACACTGACACCTATCTTATTGACTAGAAAGAACTAATGCTGGAATTGCAGAGGCGTAGTAACCATTAGGGAGGAGTATACTGGTGTAAATTGTTTCAGATGAAGCTAGCAGTTGGTCTACCGCTCTGAACTCAGTGTTTGTTATGTATTGTGTTCAGTGTGGAAATATATTATAAATTAGTTCTGAAATAGGAGTGTTGCGTGATAAATTCTCGCAACATCGTTTTATTTCAATATCTGTTTTATAACGCAAGGGCAACAACTGCTTGAAATCTATAGTCACTTTTCTCGGTAAGCATTTGTCTTCTCGCGTTAGTATCGAATGCAGTTAACTTTTGAGCTGTGGTCATTTTTGCGCTGGACTGCGCATGACTTGTCTTGTTGTTTGGTCGATCGGTTTCCGCCCACCACTAGTGGGAGTGAGCGATTTGGAATGGCGAAAGAGATGCCTCGTTGAAGAGGGGATCTCCGCTTTTTTTTGTTCTGTCAGGGATGTGTAGTCCTCTTATGGATATTTCGTTTAGTCGAGATAATACCTCTAGTGTTTTCCCACATGTCGGGAGGCGTGATATTTCTGTGTATTTCATGAAAGCAAGGTAAATTGACTTTTTCATTAACTCTATCGATTTTGGGTCGTGAGCGATTTCGATTCATAGCCTGTCTCCGAAAGTCGTCGTCACGAGATGTTCTTTCCCAGCTCACATGTCGCTGCATTGTACTGCATCGGGTGATGCATGTACCAAGGACCATTACTTGCTACTTTGTTAAATGAACTAGGTTTAGAAAACCTTTATTATCTAGAGGATATTCTTGAGGACATTATTTATACTTCGGCAGACGTGTCTGTCTTGCTGAAGTCAAACTAAGGAGAGTGAACTGATCTCATACATCTGGTTATCTCCTGGCTGTTATAGAAAAGGATGGAGTTTTCCACCTGACTACATTTACAGCACTATGAAATATAACATGCATCTGACTCATCATTGTAATGCTGTCTACCGTTTATTGCTGTATTGAATGTTGCTGTGATAATGACTGTTTGATGTGCCTACACATTTGCGTAACCATTTTGTCACTGTGGCGTCCACAATAAATAATGAAGAAAAACGTCAACGGCTGTTTCAAGACTCATTGACTTTATACGTCGTGAGTTTACTGACGTCCTATGTGGATTGCCCTGTTATTGTTGCATGAACATTGTTTTGACTGAACACATCTACACACTACACAAAACCAGACATGCGGATGCCATCCATCATCATATGGCATCACGCATCATTTGGTGGCCAATGTGGGGATCGAACCCACGACATTCGCGTTATCAGCACGACATGCTGCGCCTATCCAGGCTGCTGACATTCCTATTCGGCCGTTTCAGAAAATGGCCATATATATTATTGGCCCTTTTAAGGTCAAGTCGGCCAGAGGACATCAGTTTATCCTTACATGTGTCGATATGTGCACACGTTGGCCAGAGGCTATTCCTCTTAAGAGCATATCTACTACAGATATCGCATATGCTCTTTGGTTGATATTTTCTCGCTTGGGGTTCCCCAGAGAAATATTGTCAGACCATGGCACTCAACTCATATCTGACACTATGTCACAGGTAATGTCTACCTTACATATTGAACGATCTCTCAGTAGTATCTACCATCCTATGTCTAATGGGTTAGTTGAGCGTCTGAATAGAACGCTCAAGACTTTGCTTGGTAAGATAACTGAAGATCATCCTCAAGATTGGGACAGGGTTTTACCCGCGGCTCTCTTTGCCTATAGAGAAGTCCCTAATGAACACACAGGATTTTCTCCCTTCGAACTTGTCTTTGGCGCGCGTCCACGCGGCCCTATGTCTTTATTACACGATCTCATCACTGCCGATGATATTAGCGATGAAACTCAATCCTCATATGAGTATGTCATTGCTCTTAGACAAAAGATCAGTGAGGCATGTAAGCTAGCAACTGCTTCATCAGAAATTGCTAAAGAGAAGGCAAGGCAGTTTGCTAACAAGAATAGATGTCTACGACAACTTTGTCCAGGTGACAAAGCATTCGTCCTACTCCCCAGTAGGGAAAATAGACTTCTTATTGCATGGAAAGGTCCGTATGCAATAGTCTCTCGGATTTCCGATGTTGACTATGTGGCCGATATTGATGGAAAGCATAAAACTTTCCACATAAACATGCTTTCGGAATTTCACGAACGTCCGGACTATTTGCTGCCTATTTTCCAGGCAACGGATGATGCTCCTGCACCTCACGGTCATTATTCATCCCTGACTGTCATTCAGGATGAGGAAGCTACCTTCTCTGATGTCAACCTTCCCCTTCCAGTGGTTCCATTACATTCCACGGAATCTTGGAAAAACGTTTCTGTTTCTCCTAATCTTTCTGGTGACGAACATCGACAAGTCTCGTCGATGTTACAAACATTTCAGGATGTTCTCACTGACATTCCTGGACACACAGATGTCATAGAACATGACATAATTCTTACCGACAATAATCCAATTAGGGTTAGGCCGTATCCTATTCCTATACACTTTCAGTCGCAAGTGGAAAAGGAATTGGATGAAATGATTCAATTAAATATAATTGAACCATCGACTTCATCATATTCTTCTTCCATGGTTATTGTCCGGAAGAAGGATAAGAACATACGAATTTGCGTTGATTATCGCAAATTGAATCAGGTCACAAAGTTCGACGCTGAACCGATGCCTTTGTTAGAAGATCTACTGATTAGACTTTCTAATTCTAGATTCTTCACTAAACTTGACTTGTCTAAAGGTTATTGGCAAGTGCCTTTAGCAGAGCATGCCAAACCTCTTACTGCTTTTTCTACACCTAGGGGTCTATTTCAATGGAATGTTATGCCTTTTGGTCTCATGAACGCCCCTGCCACTTTCGTTCGCATGATGCGTCGAATTCTGTCACATCGTTCGGATGTCATCGCATACTTAGATGACATCTGTCTCTTCAGTGATACCTGGGAAGATCACTATTTAGGGTTATATGACTTACTGTCCACTCTACGTGAGAATAATTTGACAGCAAAACCTTCTAAAGCTTTTGTTGGTTTTGGTGAAATCTCTTTCCTGGGTCATCGTGTTGGTCATGGTCTCTTGAAGACAGAAGACCACAATACTTCCAAAATACTGAACATCTCTGTTCCTAAAACGAAGAAACAAGTTAGGAGTCTCTTAGGTTTAATTCAATTTTATGGGCGATTTATTCCAAATTTATCTTCGATCATGGCACCTCTCTCAACATTGTTGAAGAAAGGTTCGCCTAATCTGGTCCGTTGGTCTGAAGAATGCCAATCTTCACTAGACCAAATCAAGAATATATTTTTCTTCTCCTCCCATCTTAAGATTACCTACTCTTGATAGGACTTTTGTTCTTCGGAGTGATGCTTCATCCACTGGGATTGGAGCAGCACTGATGCAAGAATATGCAAATACTCTGCATCCTGTTATGTACATTTCTAGAAAACTAAATGCGGCAGAGAGGAACTACTCGGTTTTAGACCGTGAGTTGTTAGCGATGGTTTGGTCAATTCTAAAGCTACAAAGATTCCTCCTGGGCGCACATTTCATTCTAGAGACTGATCAGAAAGCTCTTACAGCTATTCAGACTAAGAATTTGAAGAGTTCGAGATCCACTCGATATGCTATAGCTCTTCAACCTTTTCACTTCACGGTACGAGCTATCCGTGGTGCGGATAATGTGATGGCTGACATTTTGTCTAGATGCCCACATGACTCCAACTAATACTTCTGTCCTATATTTCCATATATTACAGAGTCATAACACACCTATATTTCTACAATAGATTAGCACATCTGTACTTACTCTATATGTACACACTATCGTGCTTTGTTGTCATCTTCTTCTGTTCGTTTTTTTAAGATGATAGAGGAGGACTGAGTAGTTAATATAAGGGCCGTTAGTTTACTAAACAGCCACAATTATTAATAATGTATTGTACCTTATGAAGCATATTAGTTATTAATTAGCATTATATTGCTTGTACTTTCTCAGAATGTCATTGTTGAGCTGAGGACTTACCTTACGAGTTCTAGATTGTGTACTTACCCTCGGAATACCAGAGCATATGTCCTGGATCGTCATGTAGTTTAACTTTACTATGTACTTATGTCATTACATGTCAAAGAATGTACTATTTAAATTTTCCTATCAGATTTGTACATCCATTTTTAAAGACAATATTAGAGTATCCTGTTTAATGATGATTATAGTAACTTGCATACGTATATTGTGTTTACATGCTAACGTGATGTGTGTTGGTGACACCTCCCCGATGTGAATATTTTTTGAGACATATTTATTTTTCTGTTGAGGTATATCCTCACCAGACACTCTATAATTAGCCTATTGTTTGGCAATTTAATTAATTATCAGCGCATAATTCGTGCGTTTTGAGCCGCTTATCGCTTGCTCTTTGATATTGAAAAAAAAATATGTTCCACATTTTTTTTTATCGGGAGGAGGTGGTGATATGTTGCGTGATAAATTCTCGCAACATCGTTTTATTTCAATATCTGTTTTATAACGCAAGGGCAACAACTGCTTGAAATCTATAGTCACTTTTCTCGGTAAGCATTTGTCTTCTCGCGTTAGTATCGAATGCAGTTAACTTTTGAGCTGTGGTCATTTTTGCGCTGGACTGCGCATGACTTGTCTTGTTGTTTGGTCGATCGGTTTCCGCCCACCACTAGTGGGAGTGAGCGATTTGGAATGGCGAAAGAGATGCCTCGTTGAAGAGGGGATCTCCGCTTTTTTTTTTTTTGTCAGGGATGTGTAGTCCTCTTATGGATATTTCGTTTAGTCGAGATAATACCTCTAGTGTTTTCCCACATGTCGGGAGGCGTGATATTTCTGTGTATTTCATGAAAGCAAGGTAAATTGACTTTTTCATTAACTCTATCGATTTTGGGTCGTGAGCGATTTCGATTCATAGCCTGTCTCCGAAAGTCGTCGTCACGAGATGTTCTTTCCCAGCTCACATGTCGCTGCATTGTACTGCATCGGGTGATGCATGTACCAAGGACCATTACTTGCTACTTTGTTAAATGAACTAGGTTTAGAAAACCTTTATTATCTAGAGGATATTCTTGAGGACATTATTTATACTTCGGCAGACGTGTCTGTCTTGCTGAAGTCAAACTAAGGAGAGTGAACTGATCTCATACATCTGGTTATCTCCTGGCTGTTATAGAAAAGGATGGAGTTTTCCACCTGACTACATTTACAGCACTATGAAATATAACATGCATCTGACTCATCATTGTAATGCTGTCTACCGTTTATTGCTGTATTGAATGTTGCTGTGATAATGACTGTTTGATGTGCCTACACATTTGCGTACCCATTTTGTCACTGTGGCGTCCACAATAAATAATGAAGAAAAACGTCAACGGCTGTTTCAAGACTCATTGACTTTATACGTCGTGAGTTTACTGACGTCCTATGTGGATTGCCCTGTTATTGTTGCATGAACATTGTTTTTGACTGAACACATCTACACACTACACAAAACCAGACATGCGGATGCCATCCATCATCATATGGCATCACGCATCAAGGAGGTACAACCTTCTTGTTTCAGGGACCGTGGTCCTAAGTTATTGAAGCAGCACCTGGTCTGAGTTTTGCTGAATCCAGAGGCTGACAGCATACTCCTTGGTCCAGATAGCGACCAGTGAGGTGTCTCCAGAACACAGAGAAGCAATCGAGCAGAGGAGTCTTTTCCTGCCGCCATCACGAAAGATAAGCTTCTGTGGCCAGAGCAGCTCAACATTATGTGCCCCCCCTCTAAAATTGACATTATATTAAACACAGAGGGACAATAAATTGTTTCAAATGACAGGAACTGTGAACTTTTCCCAATACTATTTCCACGATAATCAAACACTTGAAGTCATTATGACAAACAACAATCTAGCTTGAAAAACAAAACCAGTATTACCTCATAGTACTACTTCACAACTTACACACATAGGATAATACTAATAAAATATGTCAATACAAAGATCATATTTATAAACTGTGTACATACTACTTGTAATTACATTTGATTGTGATTCCTGGTTCACTGTGTAGTTGAATCAGGATATCTATTATTGAAAGGAATTAACACATATATATTTGAAACTTTACACTTGACTCATTTAAGATAGTCTTATAGAGTGTTATATGTGTGTGAGTGTCACAGTGTTGTAAAGTGTTGTGGAATAAATTAAATTGTTTATCTGTCTGTTGTTGTTGTGACTTACACTTCATCATTTTCATAACCCTAGACATTCAACGTAGTCATCACAATAATCCAGAATAATTCTGACTGAGGTATAAATGTGGTAGCAAGTAAGGTCATCTGTAATACACCACACTTATTAGATACAGATACCTTCACAGCTGATCTCAATCAGTACACTAAGTCCCCTATAAATATTAATATCATCCCACTTTACCACATATATTGGGGTCTCGCTCCTGGGATATTGAACTTTCTCCTATTATATATATTGGGAATAATAAAAATTTAAAAGGTAACCTTGGGTGGAATTAAATAAGGTTGAGCTCTCAGTGCCTGTGGTTGTCCTTAGATAATTAATTACAGATTGTATTGTTTAGTTAGACATTATATAAATTTGCCTGTTAGAAAATGGCCGACCTGGCAAAATTTCGATCTGCTGCTATGCAGGCTGCAAAACAGTTAGGAATGGACGAGCAAGTTATGATTCCTTATGTCACTACTGAATGTGACAAATATATTGAACGTCCCTTTACCTCCGATGCTACTGCTAGTCAGGGAGCCTCAACCTCAGCTATGAATTTTCATTTAGATCATTTTGTTGAGAAAGACGATGATATTGAGAGCTATCTAAATAGATATGAACTATTAGCTACCACGTATGGGTTAGAGAGAGAAAGGTGGAGCTTAAAGTTATCTCAAGGGCTTCGTGGGGCAGCTTATGAAGTTTTTGCCAAAATGAGCAGAGGTGATCAAGAAAATTATGACATGCTAAAGCAGGCTCTTTTGTTAAGATATGAAAAGAACGCATAATTTTATAGGAAAAAATTTACGAATGCTAAACTACTGTCAGGTGAAACCTATCACCAGTTCTCTGCACGGTTAGAGACATACTTGGAGAAATGGACTTCTCTGGGGAAAACCCAAGATCTTAACGAAATGGTCCTTATAGAACAATTAAGAGAGTCCATGGCTCCAGACCTGAGAATGTTTCTCATGGAACAAGGTGCAGAGAGGCTGGGTGAGTTGCTAAATGTTGCTGAAAGGTATCAAGCAGCTCAGGCAGAGGTATCAGGTAATAAAAAGAAACAGGTAGATAATTTTAAGGCACCACAGAACTTTAATAAATTTGATCCTAGAGATCAAAACAAAGGTAAGCACCAGTTTGATAGGCCACGGTATGACAATAAAAATAAAACCCCACAAGTCGATGAAAGGAAATATGATGAAAGAAAATCTTTCAACCAAGGAAGGAGATGGTGTAAGAATTGTCAGATGAACAATCATGATACTGACCGTTGCAGAAGGAAACCTGTGTATATGGCCACCCTTCAGGTCAGGTCGACCTCAAAAAAGGAGGAGGATATAATGTTAAATACCACTCCAGAAGAGTTGAGGAAGGCACAGGCTGGGGATAAGACCCTCAAGCCTTGTTTTAGGAAATTGTCAACTTGTCATACAACTCCAGGCAAGGGAGATTTTTACATGAAAAACAAGTTGATTTACAGGAAGGCCGGAACTAGATCCAATGGTCACGGACAGCTGGTTCTTCCAAAGACATATAGGGCAGACTTAATAAGGAGCCTACATGTGAAAAAAGATGGGGACCATGAGAAAATAGGTACCATCATTCAAAAGGTAGCTCAGAATTATTATTGGCCCAAGGCAAGGTGGGACATTGAGAATTTTGTAGAAAGGTGTAGCATAGCACATGAGGGAACACCCACAAGTGGGAACATTGATCAGGACCTGGACACGCCACGGGGCAAACTTAGGCCTGACAATACAAAGAAAAATAAATTTGATAAAGTGGACCAAATGGAATGGGAAGCCCCTTTTCACGGACAAGCTTCAATTAACTGTTTTACAATGGCCACTATGCAGAGAGTGCAAAAAGATGTCTTACCCCAGGATAAGCCGAAAATCCCTCAGTCGGACTTAAGTAAACTGGAGGAAGAAGATGTAGGGAGGAAATCTCTCATCAAGAATTCTAAGTGGGGAGAAAGCCCCAAGAAAAGAATTGGTAGCGGTCGTTTTGTGCATGATAATTCTGGGAAGAAAAATCATCACTATAGAGCTTCGAGTGGAAGAGACCATACCGGTGCATGGACAAATAGGTCCACAAAATTAAAGGTCCATATGAAGCGCTGTTAAGAACGTCGACTGATGAAAAGGCAGAGGAAAATATTACATCCTCATACCAATATGTGAATGAGCTGACCACTCGTTTAAAAACTGGCTGGAAACTTGCCAATGAAAATTTGAAACAAGCCAGGAAGAAACATGCTGCCTATTACAACAGGAAAGCTAAAGACCGAGATTTGGCTGTGGGAGAGAAGGTACTGCTTCTTCTACCCGGTAGTCAGAATAAGTTACAAATTGGATGGCAAGGTCCATATACAGTTCTAGAGAAGGTGTCTAGAACAAATTATAAGATAGATAAGAAGGGGAAAGAAAAAATCTATCATGTGAATCTCCTGAAGAAATATTTGGAAAGAGAAAATCAGGAAGAGACACACTTGTTGACCTTGTCCATTGCCATGGAGATGAAAAAGGAACCACTTTCATCATTTGAATATCCATTACACCCCTGTGAGACAGCGGCACAGGTGAAAATCAGTACACATTTAACTAAAAATCAGAAAGAGAGAGTGCAACAGGTTCTAGATAATCATACAGAGGTGTTTTAACAGACCGACCGGGGCATACAAACTTACTCAGATCTCACCATATAGATCAACTCCTCATAACGTACAATTTGAGGAACATCTAATCTTCTCTGGACATGTCGTTGAGCAGACTCAGAGGGAAAAAAATGGTGAATATTGATTGTTAAGCAGTAGTAAGACAAGCCGTAACACGTGCAGCTGTACAGTAACATATCTGAAATGAGTTCTTGGATTGCAGAGGTCTGAGGCAGATTTCTTGAGTCGTGCCCACTTTGAATTGACCCACCTGCATTAATCCATGATAAAAATAAAATTAGCGAACCGGTGATGCGGATTTTCTAAGCCGCCATCCGTGTGATGAGAATCACCGTAAGCCCCAGAAATAATAATAAATTTCTCTATGTGTATATAGAATTATAGACTGACATATAACGTCTGTTTTAAGAGGGGAGAATTTGTCGTGAAACATTCTAAATCCACATATATAAATTAAAAGGTAAATGTAAAGCCTAACACATAAATTCGATAAAAGGAAAGAGAAAGCAGCATACACGCGTTTCCACAAAACAATAAAACGTGTACTGCATTTCTAAGAAAACCTTGAGATACGCAAGCTGATTAATGACCTAAATTAATACTAGCATTAATGAAAAGACAGATGGAATTAGGATAGAGAGAGGGAGGGCTGAAAGCAGGAACGCCGGCAACACTAACACGCGTCTCGCGATATACAATTAATGCCACCCCCAACGCGAAAGGCATGAAGCACTAGCTTTTTTTTTCAAATAGACAGTGATAAAAAACACTACCCATACGAGAGTTAGGTTTAAAAACCTGTAAAATGCTTATTAGGAAACATGACATTCTACTGTTTTAAATCTAAATTCCTGACATTAGTCTGACAGTACAGCAGACACCATAAAGTTTGGAAGTGAGGAGGTGGTAACAGCACGACTATCCTAGAAGAAAATACATATTTTGAACGCCGCCACTTAGCTCCCTTAAAACTTATATATTTGGGTTCCTTAGGACTTGCTGACAAAGAATATGTTAAGTGTTACGCAAATAGTCTAGGAATTAACAAATTATAGAAAAAAGAAAATAGTGAGGGTGTCAGACAACACCAAATAATAATCGCACAGTGGCATGTTTTGAAACCACCATTTTACGGGAAATAGGTCACCATGTTAAATCCAATTTGATTGGCGAGAATGATATGTAAGGCTAAACACGATTAGTCGGACTACAAATACTATTTTTTTTTGTTGTTAGGGGAAACGGTAGTAGGGGTACTTTTTTTCAAAAGCTTGTGTAAACATGGCCCGATTGGTTAGACCCGCCAATATAGTCAATTAGGAGCGTCAGTTCAGTGCCACATTTTAAAATAAACTTACTAAGAAACAGTGCGTTGAGAACCAGCTCATATTTTTCTAAATTAAAGCCTGTGACAAGAGGCAGATCGGAATTTGTGCCATATTCATTGCCAGTCAACGTAATTGTTTATTATTTCCATGAATTGTGGTTAGCTTGACATATTTGATATCTTTTTAATGAAAATTGAATGTGAATTGATAATTTATGTCTGTATATGTGTGTGGTTCAGTAGCCAACATGAGGCAAAGCCTAGATATTGCTCCAACCTGAACAGGATGTGTCGGAGAAAAGTAAAACTGCATGGAATTGCCAAACAGTACACTGACACCTATCTTATTGACTAGAAAGAACTAATGCTGGAATTGCAGAGGCGTAGTAACCATTAGGGAGGAGTATACTGGTGTAAATTGTTTCAGATGAAGCTAGCAGTTGGTCTACCGCTCTGAACTCAGTGTTTGTTATGTATTGTGTTCAGTGTGGAAATAGATTATAAATTAGTTCTGAAATAGGAGGTACAACCTTCTTGTTTCAGGGACCGTGGTCCTAAGTTATTGAAGCAGCACCAGGTCTGAGTTTTGCTGAATCCAGAGGCTGACAGCATACTCCTTGGTCCAGATAGCGACCAGTGAGGTGTCTCCAGAACACAGTGAAGCAATCGAGCAGAGGAGTCTTTTCCTGCCGCCATCACGAAAGATAAGCTTCTGTGGCCAGAGCAGCTCAACATTATGTGCCCCCCCCCCCCCCTCTAAAATTGACATTATATTAAACACAAAGGGACAATAAATTGTTTCAAATGACAGGAACTGTGAACTTTTCCCAATACTATTTCCACGATAATCAAACACTTGAAGTCATTATGACAAACAACAATCTAGCTTGAAAAACAAAACCAGTATTACCTCATAGTACTACTTCACAACTTACACACATAGGATAATACTAATAAAATATGTCAATACAAAGATCATATTTATAAACTGTGTACATACTACTTGTAATTACATTTGATTGTGATTCCTGGTTCACTGTGTAGTTGAATCAGGATATCTATTATTGAAAGGAATTAATACATATATATTTGAAACTTTACACTTTACTCATTTAAGATAGTCTTATAGAGTGTTATATGTGTGTGAGTGTCACAGTGTTGTAAAGTGTTGTGGGATAAATTAAATTGTTTATCTGTCTGTTGTTGTTGTGACTTACACTTCATCATTTTCATAACCCTAGACATTCAACGTAGTCATCACAATATTCCAGAATAATTCTGACTGAGGTATAAATGTGGTAGCAAGTAAGGTCATCTGTAATACACCACACTTATTAGATACAGATACCTTCACAGCTGATCTCAGTCAGTACACTAAGTCCCCTATAAATATTAATATCATCCCACTTTACCACACAGACACTTGTGAGGAGGGTGATGGAATAGTGACAGGATAACAGACACTTGTGAGGTGGTGATGGAATAGTGACATGATAACAGACGCTTGTGAGGGGGTGATGGAATAGTGACAGGATAACAGACGCTTGTGAGGGGGTGATGGAATAGTGACAGGATAACAGACACTTGTGAGGGGGTGATGGAATAGTGACAGGATAACAGACACTATTGAGGGGGTGATGGAATAGTGACAGGATAACAGACATTTGTTAGGGGGTGATGGAATAGTGACAGGATAACAGACACTTGTGAGGGGATGCTGGAATAGTGACAGGATAACAGACACTTGTGAGGGGGTGATGGAATAGTGACAGGATAACAGACACTTGTGAGGGGGTGATGGAATAGTGACAGGATAACAGACCCTTGTGAGCGGGTGATGGAATAGTGACATGATATCAGACACTTGTGAGCGGGTGCTTATTTGTTGATTTATTTTTTCTAACTGATGAAGAGTTCTTCTGATAACGACAATGATATTGTGTGTCACAATTTACAAAAGGAAGTTTTAACATCATCGCTTTTGCAAAAATTAATTTAAAATTACTATATGCTTGTGAACTAATTTGAACATAATAATCTCTGAAAAGATAAGAGAAAGATTGTTCATCTCCGCGTGTCCAGCTTTGAACAGAAGGAAATTAGAACACATTATTCATACATTTATTTCTGTTTTGTCCAAGTGGAGATTAGAACCACAGCTGAACCGGTCCCCATGCTGAAATGATGTTACATTTTTTGACTGCAAGCTATAAATTCCTTGAAAAATTATTTGTGGCTTTTTAGTGCATTAAAAGCTTGTGTTTAAAATATTTTTTAAAAATATTTTTTATTCATTGTTAAATTAACATTTGTGCATTTTTCCACGTGTTAAAAGACAAATAAATAACTAAATAAATAAAATCTTAAGGTATATTACTCTCTTAACATACTATTTTATACAATTTAAATTACTCCCAGTCTTCTAATCTTGTTAGTCTTAATATACTTGACAATTTAATTTTAAAAAACCTGTTTTAAAATATTCTTTTCAGTCTTAAATTTATCGTTTTAATTACGTACTCGTTTTGTTTCTCCCCTTCCACTTGTGGAGTCAATGTCATTGTAGCGTAAGGTTTTTCTGGTATGACGATAGTGTTTAGAGAAGAAATAGATTTCTCTCCAGAATGTATTAAGTCCCAGTGTCAGAGAAGAGCACTTGTATCACAAGTGAGCTACGGCTGCGAAAACTCTGAGCTAGACAATAGTTTAAGGCTTCAGAAACATACTGTGCCACCTTAGCTGTTGTAACTCATGTGATATTATAATAAAATTAGAAAAAGTAACTCAACTTAAACATTTAAACATTTAACAAGTCTCTCGAGTACAATTTCATAATTTATTATTTACACCTATCTAATTATGTAATGAAGGGTGAGTGTTGGACGATGGTGATTATGGTTTTGTATATACAGCAAGTTGATAATATAATTATAAGTTTAAACTTAGAGAAAAAGTCCCTAAGAGATCTTTAAATAAATTTTCACCAAAATTGTTCTCTCACTGTTGTTATTTATACTAGTCTGTCTCTTCTATTGTATTCCCTAATTTCTTATCATCTGACCGTTGAATGTCTCACATTAGCCACCGGAATAGTCACTATGTAACTCAGCTTTGAATCAGCACTTGTCCAGATATGGGTTGACACATAACACAGTTGTTCTGAAAGTCACACTTCAGGTCAATCCCAGCAATCAGGGGGAAAAAGCTATGAAACACTTCAACCTCTGGGCTCCTGCTGTGTTTAGGTAGCAGGATCGAAGGTCCACTTGACTTCATTTTTTTTTTTTTTTCAAATTCACATATAGAACCTGGAACAAGGAGTATCAAGTGGCTAGGCAATGTCATGGAGACCTATTTAATCCTATTGTGTGTATGAGATGAGGGTGTCATCAGATGTCTGCATGTATGATAAATGATACATGGCCTTGTATGATATAGATATAGTGAGACAGACTGGTGTCTACTGCAAAACATTGTCTCAAATATAATAATACATGAATAAACAAAGCAAAATGAATATATGGACAGGATGCAACCTTTGCCTTTCTCACCGTCATGCCAAGTCAGTACTGGTCTTGCTGATAGGTTATAGACCCAGACATAACCAGATTGGTTATATTTAGCCCTGACAAGGACTTTGGTGGTAATAATTTAGGTTTTTCAATCTTCAGCAATCATATCCACACAAACAATATGTCCGATACATTCACAACACACTAAAATCTGAAATAAAATTGATATTATTCACATAAATATCGATAGTACGCCTACACACCCTCTAAGGTCAATTCCAAGCTCTTATGAAGACTGTACTTTGTGAAGAATGTCCGCCCTTCATGCAGTGGTAACTGACGTAGTATAGACAGCACTCTACTTTGTCTTCTGGCTGGGTTTTTAGTTGTGTGTATTTTGAACTGAGCGTTCTCGCCTTATATATTGTGCGTGAGGGCGTCTCGGGGAGCAGCAATGTTTGGTCTCTTTCAAGCACTGAAGATTTCTCTCATTTAGGGTATTGCGTGCAACTGTCCCAGCAATCGTTCCAATACACACTCAACCAAATTTATCCATCACGTTGTCTTATATTTCCTTTATCTTCCCCTACTGGAAGCTTCCTTTTCATATACTTAAACTTACAATCAGGTATGGCATGTATTTGCCACAATTTATGAAGTCTATCACTAGGTTAGACCTGTGATGTGAAAGTCAAATAAAACTGCAAATATCTTAATATATACACAACTCTTTCAAATTTTTTTGGATTTCCATTCCTGCATATCCCTTCTGTGAAAATCTATAACCTGTATCATAATTCACCGATACATTGTCCCAGTACAAAATAAATTCTGTATCTAACTTGCGATATTATGCTTTCGCCATTGTGGATTTTCCATACCTGCCTCTCTCAGATAACATAAACGAATGCGCATGCATGACCGCTACTATTTTTAGAATGCTTAGTTACACGGTGTTGGTTTTGTTTACATACAGTTCAAGGCTCTTGCCGAAAGCATCACAATTTATTCTTTCTCTGTTCGTTCTATCAGTCCATTAACTAAGCGTGTTTTGCAAACTTTGCCACAGTCATGCATCAAAGTCTTCTTTTTCTCCTCATTTGGCTTCGTACGGAGCACGGGGGTCATCCCTGCAGCTGGTCCAGCTTCAGGGAGCCAGCACCAAGCATTCATGTGTACTTGCAGTGGTAGTTTCTGTAGGTCTGTTTATTCTCTTCAACTTCCTCATATGTAGACATTCACCTAATGGTTTAGCATGTAAAATAGATGTGGAGGACGTTACATCCTGTAAGATGAAACGCTTAAAAAGTCTAATGTATTCAGGAGAGACAGAATGAGAAATGGTGACATCAAAAAATTGTTTATGAATTGTATCCTGCATCAAGTATATAGAGAGACAAAAAATAAAATGATTTGGTCATCTCACGAGACAGGAGCCCGATCAGTTACTGTGGCAGAGATTTATGATTAATAAATTTCTATATCTTATTTTTATTCTACACTTGTCTTTTACCTTTCTTTCGCTCTTTTACCTTTCTTTTCGCATACGTTCGATTGGTACTTTTTCCTCCCAGATTCTAACCTTTCTCATTTTTCTATGTAGCAAGCAGTTTATGGCGTTAGTATTTAATTGCATTCTCTTTGATACGGGGTTTCGAGCAGACCTGGTCCTGCTCACCTGTAATTATCTCTGCAGCGATCATAAAAATATCCGTAATGAGATCAGTCAGTGATGGAAAGGGGAGACAATGTGTCTAGTACCTTTGCCTGTATTCGTTCGTTGTAAGTTAATTTACAAGATGCGAACCGCCATATCAAAGACTCTCGCTATAATTCATTTACGACCACTTCTGCAGATGGCGAGAGTGACGCGATAATATATGTAGATTCTATTTCATCTAGATCGTAATATAGAAATGGCTTCGGCATTGGTGCGATAAAAGTTGTTTGATTCGCAGAATGAGATAGAATTATGTAGATTTTCCAATAGGTGCGAACATCTGGCAAGAGTCTGCTAGTTACAACTAGCCCTTTGATTCTTTGTCAGTTTTAGATATTTATACCCGAGAAATCTGACTTTATTCATTCAGTACTGCCACAGCTTTAGAGAGACATCTAGCTCGTAGTTCTAGAACACGTTGTATAAGTGAAGTTCTTAGTTTCTCGTTAGAGACATCTAGCTGATTTCTAGAATATATTATATAAGAGAAGTTCTTAGTTTCTCGTGGAGATAATCTTAGAAGTTTGTGTGAAGGTAAATATAAATATGACTAGTATTGTGGAGTGATAGAATTGTTAGTTCGAATAATATCTTCACTAGATTGCGTGCAGGGTGATTTACTAGTTTAATCGTCATTATGAATTCTCTAGTTTACTGTGTTACAGTGGATAGCGGAATAATTATATTTCTAGCTAGAACTCATTCAGCTATAAATAAATTTAATTAAATTGCTAGTAAATAGTAAGAGAACATTTTAACTAACTAAGTAAATGCACTGATGCATCATGAGTGTTGACGAGATATGTATTTATTTCTAATTCTTGATGATTGATTTCTTTAATGACTAGAATTTGTTTCCCGGGAGTTTTAAACGATAAGACAAACTTTAAGTTTGCGGTTTATAATTTAAGATAAATGACCGAAGTGAACATATTCTATTTATGCGTAGGATCGTGTATAATATTAGTGTTGAGTATTTATGTTTTTTCTCTTCCTTTTATACAGTATCTGGGTCAAGCCCAAAACCCACCAGCGGTTTCTGTTTATGTATAGCAGAGAATAACTAGACGAAAAGAACTATTCTTCTGAAATTTATATTGTAACTGGCATTGAGTTCCAGAGTTCTTTTCCAATAATCAAAGTTTTACAGTCGGCCCGTGGTGGCGACTAAATCAAACATTTAACAGAATCAAACCTGTTACATTTCTTGTATAACAACCACTGTGTTGAGAAGAAGATAAATCCTAAACAGAGTTATTTACCTGCAACTCGAGGTAACAATCGATTATTTCAAGCTACTGTACCCTTGTGAACATTAGACATTTTTTATTATTTTACTACCTGGACAAAAATTGAAGTGACATTTATCAGCATCGTACGTACCATAGTGAAGCGAGCGCTTCCCAAGATTTGAATTTATTAGCATTGGAGAAGCTGGGGCTTGTTTCCCCTAAACACACCATTGGATGGGCTGTATGTTCCTTAAACAATTGTTCCAGATGTGGTGAGAGTGCCTATTAGGTAAGAGAGCATGTCTTGTGATCACAAGTGTGTCAGAGCGAGAAAATGCAGGGATGATTAATTCGTTGATTCTATAATCCATATATCCATTGATTGTGTTTTTTTCTTCTTAAAGATTACATATGCTATCTATTTCAGAGTAGATTTCAGGAAAAACCTCTGTTATTTACGGTAGAGAGAAATCCTAGACCATAGTGTATAAATATGTGACTCTTTGGGGCGAATAACTTCTCTTATAACGGGATCTTGGTTCACCGGGGTGGGGAGGGGGGGGGAATGGGAGGGGGGGAAAGGATTACACCTATGGGTCAACTCTGTTATTGATTCCTTAACCTATGTTTATTTGTGTATTGATTTGATAGTCTAAATTTATTTACTGTGTTGTGAAATTCTGTATGATAAATAAAATTTACATAAACTTATTCAAGTGTGTCGGTCAGCTCGTCCCAAATATATCTATATTCCATTGTTATAGTTTTCACGTCTGTGCGTCAAACTGTTGTCACTTATGTGTGTTTGTCGGTGAGTGGTTGATATATGGTACATCTATATAACTGAGAAAACTGTCTGCCAAATACTTTCTGTTGTAGAGATAGGCTTAGCGAGAGAAGTTTGTTTCTCGAGTTTCAGGGACAGAATTTACTTAATTTCCACCATCTCACTCGTGAAAAGCTATTTCATATATTATCTCTCACTGAGTCACCTCAGGTTCTAGTCTATTCAGAAGGGACCAATCTGTGTCTTAATTCCCCTATCATAAATCTACGACAGTTACCATCGCATGCCTACAAGAGCTTAAGATTTGGTTATAGAGCACGACGAAGACCAACAGGTAGACATAGATAATATTACAGAAATCCTACATCATCAAGGGCTCACAGTAGCCAATGCGACACACTTGGCTCAAGAACAAAAACGTCATCTCCCTGCAACGCTTCACGACGAAAGTGCAACGCTTCACGACGAAAGTGTAACTTGAAAGTAGAAGAGTAAAAGTACAATACAATAGTGGATATTGAATCAAAGAAAAAACAACAACAACAACAACAACAACAACAACAACAACAACAACAACAACAACAACAACAACAACAACAACAATATCACCGGAGTTGAGCTAAGAAAATATCATGTATGATTCTATTATTTCCTTCTGGAAGGTAATCGGCAGTTATTCGTCACTGCTTATTTCTATTTTATTCCGGCTGTGCTCCGTGGAAATCCAGTTGTATTAGTATATTTTCAACTGCTTATGTCACAGTTCTCTCTGGCCTCCCCTCTTTCGTCGGTTCCTAACAAGGGCATGCGTTAGTTGAATGTTTTTCGAGGATGTCTCCTGATTTTCCGGACTTTCTGTCTGTAATCTCCAAAAGCGGTCGATCCTGCCTAATTCTCTTCTGTAGGTTTAAGTAACCCTGGTCACCTGATATCTTTTAGTGAAGCTCAGAAAATTTTGACCTCACGATTCTTGGTGACACCCCAAGTTTGTTGGCCACAGAGTAGGGTAGATTTTATATTTGTTTTGAACAGCCTTGCTGAATCATTCTGGAAGAAAGCTACTGTCACAAGGTTAATCCGAGAATTAACCGTCCAAAGTTGGTCCTGGCTGCTCAGATAAAATTGGTGGCTCAGAGGTACAGGAACCAGGTGAAAATAGAGGTAGAAGACAAGGAAGGCGAATGTGAAAGCCGGGATAATTTCCCAAAACGGCTTCAATTTCCCGTAAAACTATTATCCCCCATTGAGCTATCTCCCCTCTGCCTTAGCTCACAAGCCCCCACTTTTCCCCTTCACCCTATGTAAGCCAGGAAGAGAACAAAATATAGCTTTAAGTCTTACGCGCCGTCGTTTGCTCTCTCGCTAATGATACGACAATTTGCAGTGTTTATAAATAACATACAAATACGAGATTTATTAACTTAAACTCTATATACACAACAATATATATATATATATATCATATGTAAACTTACAAATCCATTGTATTCCATCTTCCAACATCCACCCTTCAGCACAAGAGTAGATAGTGTATGTACTTAATAAATAAGGACATTGTATTTGAACGACTTGTCAATTTTATCAGTTTCCTTGTTTATTAATATCACAGTTAGTTACACAGCGGAGGTGGCACTTTATGTCGGTCTCCTCTCTACTATTGTTTCGAGATCAGATCATTCACAGCCGTAACTAATTTGTGATACCAGTAGTTCTCTCATACACTGGGACTTCACCATTTTCTGCAGAAATTCTATTTCTGTAATTGTCAGTACTATACTGATCCTAAGCCAATAAAAACCTCACGCTACAAATGTGGAACACGAGAAACAGTAAGAATCAATTTAATACCATACAGTATATAAGAAAATGAGTTGGTCTTATTCGAGTTTAGACAACAAATGTAAAAATTATGACACTTTTGTGCACTTAGATTATTTTGTATTCCTTTTCTCTACTCTTGTAACTTCTTTGCTCGTGAAGACAACTTGATTGTTGTGTAGTTTAATTTATTTATCCTTTGTCCTAGTGAGGCGTATACTGTTTTTTGAGTGTGTTTTTTTACCCTACCGCATGAACACATGAGATGAGAAGCACGACTGATGAAACAGAGAGACCTATAGAAAGAGGAAATGCAATAAAAAGCTAGTAAGGCCTGCTTTTGGGCGGTGAAGCAGTTCGGCCGCACCGAGCGCCGACTTACAAGAGGAGCCGAAATTTATTAAAAACCAAATAAAAACATTAATATTTTAAAAGAACACGAAAAATGAAACAGAAAATTTCAAAGTTAAAAAAACGTATTTACTTTAAGATAATGATCGTTTTTCTATGTCTAAATTATTACCTTTTTAATAACAACACACTCAGCGCTGATCTGAAATTCAACATGAAAAAAAAAGAAGAAAAAATTAACAACATGATTTTAGTAACTTAAATGTATTATGTTTTTGTAAAATGCTATCATTGAACATCGTTGGCGAAAATTACAGTGTGGTCCAACTTAGTAGCTTGAAATGAGTTTCGTCAGAGTACATACCACCCGTGGCGGGGTGGGGGGAGGGGCACCCTCACAAGACCTCGCACCACTTTGAAAAAAATTATATTGCCGGCTCTGGATAGAACTGATAGAGAGCATCATTATCATGTGGCATCTCACCATCGAAGTCGTCTACAATGGATCTCCAACGTCTTCTGTCTCTTGTCTTGATGGTGCGCTCTGAAATACTCTGTCCTGTCCACCTCTTGCTGTTTATCTTCCCATTTATAGCGCTGTCTTCCTTTGCATGTTTGCCTTCAATTCTTCCTTCTATTATGGTCTTCAGTAGGGTGTTATGTCTTCTTACATGGCCAAAATACTTCAGCTGTCTAATATTGATCTCCTTTATTCCTATTTCGTTTCATTCCTAGGTTTTCTAGAATTTCTTTATTTGTTTTCTTCTCTTTCCATGAGACATGCCCCATTCTTCTATATATCCATATCTCAAGGGTCTTAATTCTTTCTTCTAATTGCTTGTCCATTGTCCACGTTTCGCACTATACAGTAATGAAGAATATATATAGAATTTGATGATTTTCAGTTTGAATTTGTGAGGTAGTTGTTTAGATATTGGTATCTGTCTCATGTTGTTTAGATATTAGTATCTGTCTCATGTTGTTTAGATATTAGTATCTGTCTCATGTTGTTTAGATATTAGTATCTGTCTCATGTTGTTTAGATATTAGTATCTGTCTCATGTTGTTTAGATATTAGTATCTGTCTCATGTTGTTAAATGTGGCTATGGCCATACTTATCCTCTTCTTGATTTCTGACAGAGAACTTGTTCTTCGTACACTCTCAGACGTCTAATTGAATGTTTTCAAAGAAAGCAGTGGTCAGTTTGAGGCTATTTGAATCTCCGTAGAGCTTTTCCACGAATGGTACTGGTGTCGGCCATATCAGCTTTCTCTGACAGAACAAGGACGTTTGAAAATTCTGAAGTCACAAGATCTGACTAATGGACACAATGTTTGTAGGGTTCGAAGTGAATTTATACGCTGGGGTGGTCAGCAAAAGTATGTTTTCTAACATAACACTTTCATACAACATATACATAACCATCAGTAGTTACACAGAAGAGGCTGCTGTTCGATAGAACACATATTGAGGAAACCAGTTCATAGCATTACACGGCAGTTCTTGCTCTGGAATTCCAAGGGTAAAGGAGGTAGAAGGAGACACAAACATACACAGATAAGGGAACTTCAGGCGTGCATGACAGAGGTCAAGAGGTTGTGGACAGATATTTAACGGATGGCGATTTACAGGAAGACTTGATAATACATTTATGAAGGATGATGTAGATTTGGTAGCTGAAAGGTGATGATGATGATAATATTGATCATGATGACGATGATGATAATAATGATGATAGGGTGATAATGATGATATTGATCATGACGATCAGGGTGACGATGACGATGATGGTGAAAATGATGATGGTGGTGATGATGTTCATCTTGATGACGATGATGATGATGATATTTATCATGATGATCATGATGATTATGATGATGATGATGATAATGATGATTTGGTGATGATTATAATGATATTGATCATGATGAAGATGATAAAGATGATAGTGATGACGATGATGATGATGTTCATCATGATGACGATGATGATGATAATGATGATATGGTGATGATGATCGTGATAAATCTGGGGACAACACATCTGGTCATCCTGTCCTTACAAGCGATGGGTCACCACATTGGACGCCCAGCTTGACCAGGTGAAAACGTCTCATGCTGATTAAACCAACCAGCATGTAAATTAATAGGCGGCGCCACAAATGGGACATGTTAGCATGCTGGCGACAATGGAAGGAGGTAACAAAGAGTGCCGCCAACACACGGAGCGATAGACAACCAGAGAGTAAGGTGACAGCACTTTTGCATTGGCCGGTCAATTATTTCACTACCTGCCTAAGGATTCATTCCCAGGATCGCTCTTGCCCCCTGTCAGTCCAAACGTGGGTGGGGTAATTCGCGACCAACTTTCGTTGCCTGGCTTGCCTGACAAACAGAAGAAACAGTATTGATTTTGCCAATCAATAGTTGTCCTTTGTAAATATTAGGTCGTTGCAGCTGTTCCAGAAATAAGATAAAATGGCGTTTGCTTGTCTGTTGGATAAAAACTCATGTCGTCAACAAATGAAATAAGTAAATTGTTTTATCTGCTGGAATATTATCAAATCTTACATTGTTTAGTTGCTGACAATGTTTTCTTAACTATTTACAGGTTTCTGTTGTGATACATCAGCAGGTTAGTATAATGCGAAGTAAAGAGCGTATAACAAGAGAAGACAAGAGACGCATGTTGATTTAGTACTAGATATCCAACCAAATGTTTTCGTTCTTATATGCAATCAAATAAATTATTTGTGTCGTGTATGCATATAAATGTAGTTGTAATTTATTTTGAAAATCCCAGTACAACATGAATGTCTTCTAGATGGAGTGTCACAGTATATATGTTCTACAAAATATCGAGTTGGTCACGCTCTGAGTGGCAACAGTGGGATAATATAAAACCCGGTTGGTCAGCTGACCGGAAAGGGAAGTGGTCACAATTTCTGGCCCTAAAAGTTAGTTTTTTTCTGGCTGCCGATCAGGATAGATCTTTTTTTTTTGGTTCCCTGTCAGCATTTTGCTGGAGAGAGTTCGCCATTGTGGTTCTGGTTTAGTGCTTGCATTTTTCTTCATGCGATCTTTGAATGTTAGTGCATCTTGCTAGAATGTCAGTATATTTCTTCTAGCGGCATTTTGTATGATCGGTGATGTTGTAATGTAGTATTGCCTACGTCTAGTACATAAGTATTCGCCGGTGAGCGAAAGTCATTTGTGATGTTCATTCAGGATGGCCATACCAGTGGGTAGGACATCCATAAATTAAGTTGTTATTAATGCAAGCTGTATTGGCAGTTGTAGCCAGTGTATTTCATATGTATTATGAGCCGTGTGGGGCTTCATTGTGTGCATTGTGTTATTAAAGGGAACTTACCTGCTAAAGGTGTTATTGTTAATTAATGTCAGCTAACTGAGGTTGTGGTCGTATCCTTAGATGATGAGCCAGTAAGTGAATAAGTGTCCGTGTTAAATCCACAATAGTAAGTTAGAAGATCTGACATGGAGTATAATTAGGTTTGTGTTTAATAAGTTGAATTATTACCGTCTAGCATTCTTGAGCTCAGCTATAATTTCCAGGTTTCTTATAATCGGAGATGACAAAGTTGTTATTAACCCAAAAGGAAAAAAAAAACCAAACCGTAACTTTCTCAGCTTGTCTGTTGTTTCTTTAAATGTGGTGCTTGGTTTTGCTGAGAATATGCATACCTTTTTTAAAATCTAACATCGGCGCTGTTAAAGAAATCATCAATTTGGAAGTCATTTCGTAGATGTCCTGTAATAAATTGAGTGTATCAGTGAACAATACAGAATGTAATCCCCAGATACTGTATCTACAAGTGGCTAGGCGTAGACGAGCAAATGTTTACTGTGTGTATCAATCAAGGAAACTGTCAGTGCTGTCTGATTAAGCTAGCAATGAGAAGAAGATAATTTATTTATTTTATTACCAAAGTTTCTTCGTTTTACAACAAATAAATAACCATTAAAAAAAACAGACATGCTAAGTGCGATTAGCATTCCATTATTTCTTCAAGCATGGAAAGTTCCATACGCTAAGTTAAGTTCCCCGGACACCACGTGAACAAGTTAAACCTGATCCTCTTGAAAATATAACAAGACTCCAACCCTCAGAGAACAATCTGTCAAAGTCGACGGGACACTTTGCCCCCGGAGTATGTTACTTTGAGCCAATCATTGTCAAAGTGCTAAGATGTATTTTTTCTGTCCGTAATTGTCTTGCTTCATTGCGGTCAGTCTGTGGTGCCTCCAATGGTTCTGATTAACGTTCCTGAAATGTGTCTGTACAAACTAGAAAATAGATGTTTTGTAATATCAAAATATGAAAGATTAATTTTCTACGCTGGCCATGCGTTGTTGCCCACGCAAATACGATCACGAGAGCGTGTATGTTCACGAATTGTATTCTTTTATGAGCTATGACAACAACAAGGAAAAGATCAGTTCAGCGCCTTGATGAAGAGCGAAAGAACAAAATTGATTAAAACAAAGGAAAGAAAAAAATAACACAAAGATACAGTGGCATACTAAGAGGGGTGGGGGGTACGAGGGGGCGGTCCGCCCCGGTTGACAGCCAGGTCGGGGTGCCATCAGACACTTTTATGACAGTGATTACTGTTTAAAATATACTTGATACTGTGTTTCTTTATGGGGGAGGGGTGCCGAAGGTAGGATCCGCCCCGGGTGCCAAATACATTAAGTACGCCTCTGCAAAGATATGATTCAACGCTCGACAAGAAGAAAGTCAAGTGGATCTAGGTCATCGATCAGGGTGTACATGTGTCAGTGTGAGTGTTCGTGCATCTGAAAGACTCTAGCTGCCGGAATGAATTACCCGACACCTCCTCAATTAAGGGCTCATTTTTTCTTTGATATCTCATGAATTTTCATTACATGATATTTTTTTAATGCCGGCGAAGATACATTTATCCGTGCGAATAGCTGGTGTTCCGTACAGGTATTATAAGACAAAGAACGAATAGCATTACTGCTCTCTCAAGCATGTCGCACAAGGCTACAAATATGAGGTGATGTATGAGGGTTAGCAACCTCGTTATGTAACACACATTGCTACAGAATCCACCTCTGTAAAAGTATGAGAATGGTTGGTGAAAACTTTATGCAAGGGGTCCAAACTGAATTGCTTGCCCCATACCTAACGAAAACAGAAATCATGATGATGGATATGGTTGGTTAGTTTCAGTATTAAAATCTGTTGGTTACCTAATCATTAATATTTCTGAAATTTGTCATCATCATCATCGTCATCATCATCATCATCGTCATCATGATCATCATCGTCATCATGATCATTGTCGTGTGGTGCGTATTTGGGTAACTACGGCAGTAGTTTTTGCCAGAAATAGCCTATGAGATATTAGGTAGAAAGTCTCTAGAAAGTGGCTCGTTAAGAAAGAATAAAGACCTATTCGAGATAGGGACAAGAAGACAGGAATGCGAATGCTTTCCACTGGACAGTGTTTTCTAATTAATTATGGAAAAAGTTCTGTTTCCCCACGACCTTAGCTTCTGCCCTGAGATCCCGTAACAGAAAAAGCCCCCAACCTCATCTGAGAAGAGAAATGTTCCTATATGTGAATATGTAACACCGACAGCACGAGTGATACATTAACAAACTAGATAATGATCAAACGATTGTTGGGTTTATTAATTAAATATACACACATATAGGGTTAGTAATGGTTAGAAAGTGATGGTGGTAAAAGACACAGATGAGATATTAAAATTGCAGTTAATTAAGTAGTTGTTAATTAAGAATGAACTGGTGTAAAGCGAAACGATGATGATGTAATATGATACGTGTTACCAAAATGGTGAGTAATCTACACAGTTCATGTGTCTCTAAATGCTTCTCATGGATGCGATGATTCACATGTATGCATAAAATGTCCCAAGTTGTCATATGTTATGTCGAGTGGGGTATCTCTGAGTCAAGCACGTTCTGATGAAAACTGATGTCGTACTGAGAACGTTGACAAGATATATAGATATTCCTTCACTGTTTGAGTATATCTCTGTAGTGTTTATCAACAGTTAATAGCTGTCATATTTAGAAAAAAATATGTTGTCAAATCTCCCGAGGGTACTGGCCAGACTCGATATCTTCATGAAATGTTAGTGATATGTAGACTCATTATCTTGCGTATGTAGTCGTGATTCATAAAATATACTTTAGAGTCTGCTTCATAGAATGCGCTTAAGAGTGTATTGCATTTGGTATAAATATGAGATTCCACTTTTGAGCTCTTTAGCTTTGTCGTGTTTTGGTTTGTCTTACGCCACGGTCATATTTACCGCTCTCTATAATAGGATACAACAGTCCGATATAACAGCCAATGAGAACGCTCCTTTTTCTGGTATGTATAAGGAAACCTTTTATGCTTAACATAGAGGCCTATTTTGTGCAACTGAAAATACGAAGATATTTAATTTCTCAAAGACTAAAGATATTTAAACGAAAGTTATAGCAGTTTAAACAATGGAGATATTACTTAAAAGGTATGCGTAAAGACTTCCTCAAATACTATGTTATTCTAAGAGAAAAATGGTTTTAATTGACATTCATACATCAGGGTAGTCCCTAATATAGTTAGTTAAAGGCTGCATAGATTTAAATGCATTTTGCTAACTAAATAAATTTTAGCTAGACTGATAGAGATAAATTACCAGTATAATACTAACTTTAAATGAGTAAAATCGGTCCACAATTGAGAAAGATAATAGATTTTAAAATTTCTGCACATTGAACGCGAAGGCAAAAAGACGCATTGTTTTGGGATTCCTAAACATCGCTTTTGCCCCAACCATCCGTCAGGTACGCTGAGACCCTATATAAGACCTTGAACTTAGGCTGAATTGAGGCCACAACATTCTCAAAATACAGTACTAACAGAAGAAAGCGGCAAACGCTTGCTGTCAAATATTTTGCAGCTGTATCTACGTTGCAGACCTATATACCCATTTACAGCCTGTTATAGCTATTGTATTCTACCTGAGGGTAAGAGAAATGTATATATATGTGTATAATTATGTACTTTTCCTGTGTATAATCCACTTGTGTGTTCGCTAATGTGTTATATGTGTTAAGAAAAAAATACAGGACGAGTGTGCTGCCGGCTTGAAAGCCGGCATGTGTTAACTATTAGGGACGAAAGCCAGCATTGGGAATGTGTAGGATAATTGAGAATTATGGCAGAATCTACGACTGTAAGTTTAATAAGGTATTTGATGGAATATCTCGTAAAAGAACATCACACTGTACAAGAACATAAGAAAGGATGTCAGGAATTGTTTACATGTATTAATCAAGGTGTTATTTCATAATTTGTACTTAACCAAATCATTGTAAGGAAGCATATGATGGACAATTGGACCAACTTATGATTTATAAGGAAAGTGTAATCACATCGAACTGGCTGTAGGTGGTATTGAAGTAAAGTGTAATGTGCAACTGTTAGCACATTGTCTGAGTTTGTTTGTAATGTTCACTGTGTGTGTGTTTGTGGTTAAACTAGTGCTGGACCATACAAGGATTGCGATTATTTGTATTTTCCAGGTTTTATCCTGAAATGACTATCAGTCTTCGGGGCATTCAATACTGAGGAACTCTGTTGTTGCGAGACGCTCTCAGTATACCTTAGATTGGTTCCCAGCCTGGAGATCCAGACACTGTGTACTTCAAACGATACAAGATAGGTGGACATATAACTCCACTGGTCGGCACATCCAGCCTTATTTTATTAAGAATTAAACCACACATTAAACAAACACGTGCATGATGACAAAAGAAGGATTTAATGAACTTCTACCTACTTTACAGTCTAGTAAAACTAGCAACTGTATAAAAATATATAATAACATATTGACATTTTAAAAATAACTTTTTATTTTACTAGTGTGGAAATGAAACTTCCTTACTTATTTATTTCCATTTTGAAAAAGGCATTTGAATTTTATTATCATTTTCCTAACCGAAAAGAGAAACGGTATAGGATCAATAAATTGTAAATATTTACATTCAGTCTTACTAATTTATTCAAGTTGAGTTAGATTGTGTTTGTATGTATATTACATATCTATTAAATTAATTAATCCTCTAGACCAGCGGTTCCCAACCTGTGGTACGCGTACCGCTGGGGGTACGCGACAGGACGTTCAGGGGTACGCGAAAAAAATTGAGTAATGGCGGAAAAAAGATACATATGTTAACAACGTAAAAGGCAAGTCAAAAGTTGTGAAATTAATTCAACGCTATACTATACAACATGAACTGTGTGAGACAATCTCCGCCGTTTTTCTTGCGCGCCACTGGCGTGCTGTCTGCTTGGACTGGCGTGTGTGAAAATCTATTGCGTTTCGTATGACCACATTTCAATATTTTTACACAATAGTCTTCATTATGATGACTATGGGATTATAGTTGTGCCGTTGAATATTTCATCAAAAATATGACTTGTTTGATCTTCCTCACTATCTATGAACGTCTAATGTCCCGGAAGTAATAGTGTCGATTCTTGACCCAAATTTTACAAACGTGAGACAGTGAGACAGTGTTTCTATAAACAGTAGTTTTTGTCATTGTTTTAACTTAACTTAAAGTGATTAATTGTTCAATTCGTGTATTATCAGATATGGATCAGTGGTTGAAAACCGGCACAGTAAAAAAGCTGAAACATAATGTGGAATGTGATCAATCGCCAAGTACTTCTTAGGAAACGCCTAAGACTTTGGTGCAGGATAGTGAAAAGACACGATCTTCAGTTTTACATAGAGCTTAAAAGAGAAAATACAGTGACGAATACATGAAGTATGGGTTTTCGTTTACAGGAGATGAGGACTGTGCTAAGCCCCACTGTGTAGTGTGTCGGGAAGTATTATCCAATGGTAGCACGAAACCTTCGTTACTTTTGCGGAATTTACAAACAAAACACCCCAGTTATGAAAACAAGGAACGCAATTTTTTTCAGCGCCTATCGAAAAAACAGAATGTGACATCGTACTTGTCGTCAGCTAACAAAGATAACGAAAATGCGGTTGAAGTTTCCTACCGTATTAGTTATCGTATTGCTAAATGTGGTAAAAATCATACTATAGCTTAGAATTTAATTTCTCCTTGTATAAAAGATGCCGTTCTGTGCATGCTGGGAGAGGAACATGTTCGAAAATGAACGCTATCCCTCTTTCGAAAAATACAATTTCTCGAAGAATGTAGGATATGTCTGACGATGTTGAAGCGACACTAATAAGTAGAATTAGAAAAAAGTAAATTCTTTGCTATTCAAGTTGACGACAGCACATATATAGTTAATTTCGCTGTTTTGCTTGTTATTGTGAGGCATTTGAAAAGCAATGAAGTTGAAGAAAACTTTTTGCTTTGTCATCCTCTGTCAGGGCTTACAAGAGGTGAGGATATATTTCATGCTATTGATTCTTATTTCAAAGAAAAGGACATTAATTGGTCTAATTGTTGTGGACTATGCACTGACGGAGCCAAGTCTATGTCAGGTTGCTACTCCGGTCTTCGCGCTCGTGTCACGAAGGTAGCCCCCATTATAACCTGGAGCCACTGCTGCATCCACAGGCAAAGCCTTGCATCTAACCGCCTCCCTGGTGAATTAAAAGTCGTTCTTGATGAAGCTGTGAAAGTGGTTAATTTTATAAAGTCAAAGTCCACAAACTCGAGGCTTTTCAAAGCACTGTGTGAAGAGATGAATAGTCTTCATTCTACCCTGCTCCTTCATACACAAGTAAGGTGGCTCTCTCGTGGTAAAGTCCTTACCCGGCTGTTCGAACTTAGAAATGAAGTCCAACTTTTTTTTTGAAGACCATCCTAAAGGTTATTGGCAGATACCACTAACCGAAAAGGCCAAATACTACACAGCGTTTCCACTCCACAAGGTCTATACCAGTGGAATGTGATGCCTTTTGGGCTTATGAACGCTCCTGCTACCTTTATTCGCATGATGCGAATAATTTTATCAGGTAGACCTGACATCATTACATACATCGACGACATATGCTTATTTAGTTCGTCATTTGAGGAACATTTTTCGGGGCTTAGATGTGTTTTGGAAATATTGCGGGATAATCATTTAACCGCGAAACCTACGAAAATACAAATTGCATTTCGAGAGATAACCTTCCTGGGACATATTATTGGAGCGGGACGTATTCAAACGGTTCCTAGTACGGTTTAAAAAATCTTAAACTTATCAGTTCCTCAAACGAAGAAGCAAGTTAGGAGATTATTAGGTCTAGTCCAATATTACAGCAGATTTGTACCGAACGTATCATCCATCACGGCTGTCTTGTCATCATTGTTGAAGAAAGACATGCCATTGAAGGTAAATTGGACGGACGAATGCGAAACAATTTTTCGAATAATACTAAATATCTTTTCAAATCCACCAATTTTGAGGTTACCAGATACTTCTAAAAGGTTTTATCTTCGTACAGATGCCAGTAATTACGGTATTGGAGCTTGTTTACTTCAATATCACGACAATATACTCCATCCCACAATGTACATATCAAGAAAACTGAATTTACCTGAAACCAAGTACTCCACTGTGGACAAGGAGTTACTGGTGGTTGTTTGGGCAATTATAAAACTCGAGAAATTCCTGTTGGGAGCACCGTTCGTGATCCAAACAGATCAGAAGGCGGTAGCATCATTACGTCGCTCCAACCACAAAAGCCCCAAACTTGCCAGAGTTTCGATTCTATTGCAGCCATATGATTTCGTCATCGAAGCTATTCCGGGACAAGAGAATATAATGGCTGACACTCTCTCAAGACATCCTACTGAAGTCGAATAATTGTCCACAAGTTAAAAGAAACTGAACAAGATTGACTCTAGAACTCTCAATTATTCCTGCAACGAAAATGATATGAACAGCCTCCATATGAATGACACTTCGAATACTTGCAGTGAAGCATTCAATATAAACAGTTTTCCAAAGAAGATTCGTCATAGCAGGAGACATATTTCGATGGTTCTTTTCTAACGTGTGAACTTTGGATAGTATCCAATCGTGCTACAACGCATTACGATATGGCCGGGAATACGATATGAATCCAAGCTGGACATATAACGTTATGATACAGGAATTGACTAATTCGACACGTTAAAAGTTTATATCAGGAACAAAACTTATTTGAACAGTATTAAAGTTCTTCTCCAAAGGAACATTCAATAATTTCGCAAAGGATATAACGACGGCTGGATCTTCATGTCCGACATTATTCAGTTTATTAGTTAGTAAATTAATAAAGAATATAATTAAATTGAAGTGTGATAAATAAAAAAAGAGAAGAAAATGTGTCAAAAGAAAGAAAAGATGAAGAAAACAAAATGATATCACACAAGCGAGTACTTTAAATATTTTATTTATGAATGTGATAGATGTTATATGCATTTAGTTAAGATGTTCACATGAAATCTATGAATATATTTTTTTCTTTTATTAAGTCATTAAATTAATTATTTAGTAATTACTTGACACACATAATTAAGTTTAATCACACATAACTAAATTAATTTATACTTTATCTTTTTCTTTACTTTACTTGTCCTTACTTCTGATGTCCTTTATTATGACATTATCTCTCAGTTTACTTAATTAGATGTTAATTAATTAATACCTACATACTTATTATGATTAATTAGTTTAATTTTAATTAGTTAGAATAACTTTCTTTACATAACACTGCATTATTCACTCACACAGCCTTTAAGTTCAGTAGATAATTAGTTAGCAACAGTTGACATACCTTTGTTTAATATAATAATGTTAAATGACTGACATATTATCGACATGACCACGACACTGTTCTAGACAGAACATCGTAGGCCATATGTCGGGGTTTTGTTAAATTTTTCTTATATTTGAGTAAGATAGTTTTAAAAAATCTATCTAATAGATTTTTTTTTCCACGGCGGGCAGGGAATTGTTACGGTAGTTTTATTGATATCGTCTGCTAGAATTGGCAGTGCGCATCTTTAGGGTCAATAGAATTAATATAAATAGATTTTATACTTCACGGATTAATGAACGCGAAATACACGGTCAAATAACAACCAATCAAATCGTTACCTCTTTTTTGTAAGGAGAAGAAAATTTTTGGTTGAAGTGGAAATAATGCCTATTTTGGGTTTTTGCCCGAAATTAAATAATTTATTTCTCGATAACTAAAGATAATTAAAATAAAAAGGGATATCTCAAATTATAGCGCTGATATTGTTTAACATATACACATAGAGATTCCCTCATACAAAAATTATCTTAACTTAGAAAATTTAATTTAGTAATATTTTCACATCAGGTTAAAATCAAATTAAATTTTTTAAAAATTAACCCCGTTTGAATGCAAAGGAATAACTAAAGGAAAGCTATATAGAACGATAGAAAATAATTGGCCGTTTAATTATCACTTTTGATAATTAAAATCGGTTCACAAATAACTATGATATAAAATAAACAAATTCGGTCAGATTAGACAAACACGCTTAAAACTGCTCAAATTCTATAGCCAAGGAAATAGTTAACTTTTTTTACTCGTCATCTGATTGGATGGGGGTAGTGTGATAAAAATTAACAACTTCTGGTAAAGTCCGCCATTAACGACAAAGCTTCCATACCAAGCTGACATTATTGAAAGAGACAGAGGGACAAGCCTTTGCCGTCTGGACTGAAAGTAGTGCTATAGCCCTTTACTGTCGGGCTGCTTGTGTGTGTGAAGATTCTTTACTTGAGGGTTGTATTACAAAGTACCTCGTTGCTGCAGTAGCCTGAAAGGAAGAAGTGTTGGAGTGAGTGCTCATGCTACAATGTGAAGCTAGCTCCTTTTCTTCAGTCAGGAGTCACAACGTTGGTGAACAGGCCTAAGATCAACAAAAACAGCTGCAATAATCCTTTTACAGATAAGTCCTTTTTACAGGCACTGATACCTCATCCTAAAACATAATTTCACCAACAAAAGTATACCACCTGGGAGTGATGAAAATAACAGACCTTACAGTATAGAATTAATGATAATATCAAGAACTGTGGGTATATTCATTCCAGTGACTTTTTGTTGTACACAAATGGACAGAGTTTCCAAAAATATTTATTTTAGCATGTAAATAACCTTTTCTTGATATTTTGAGAATTCCTGTCCCAACAAGATTGAGGTACAGGAATAATAAATTGTAAATATATCTATTTTCAGACAGTCTTGCTTAAATTTCATTAAAGTTAAAGTTCTGTTTTGAAATTCATAACTGTGATAATATACTGAAGCACATTAAAAACGCACCACTATTATATATACTGATGCCGAGAAACTGGAAAAAAAAGTGTGGAAATGGATTTCCCCCGTGTTTGTCATGAGATAGATAGCAAATGGCTGCTGGAATCTAAAGTGCATGATTCAACCCACGGGTTTGTGTACAGACTACATGAAAACAATAAAAGTTACACGTGCAACACGATTCCCAACAGCTATGACCCCGAAAATGCGTACGCGTTGTGGCAGTATACTCGGTATAAAAAGGCCGTTGAGACAAAACACCCAGTATATGTGCTTGAAATGCCACGTCTATCTGAAAACGACCGCCAACGAGCCATTGGTATGTTGGAGACCGGAATGAGCTCGCGGGCCATTGCCAGAAGGATGAATTGCCACCACAGCACTATTGTACGTCTCAATGAACGTTACGGAACCACTGGCAGTGCCCGGGATAGACTTCTGAGTGGCCAACCACGAGTTACTACCCCTGCGCAAGATCGTCATATTGTGCTGAGTCACCTAAGGAATCGTTCTCTCCCGGCAAGTCAAACAGCAAGAGCAATAGTGAGTAGACGTGGGCAAGTCTCTCAAATGACAGTCATACGACGACTCAGAGATACAGGCCGTACTGCAAGACGATCTTATGTTGGGCCAAACTTGACTCACAGACATCGTCAGCAGCGCCTGCAATGGGCAGAGCAACATGTCAGATGGACTAGACTGCAGTGGAATGCTGTCCTATTTACAGACGAGAGCAGATTCAACATATTCTTTGCTGATGGACGTATGCGGATTTGGCGACGGTGTGGAGAGCGCTTTGCAGATTGCTGTGTTCGTCAGCACAACCGATTTGGAGGTGGCAGTATTCACATTTGGGGAGGATTCAGTTTTCACCATCGCTTGCCTCTTCACGTCTTCCGTGGAAATGTTAATGCTGTGACATATCGAGATGAGGTTCTGGATGCATTGGTTGCTCCTGCGTTCACAAATTATCCAGACTTGCAGCTTCTCCAGCAGGATAACGCACGTGCGCACACCGCATGCATTACGCAGCAATATCTACAGCAGCAGAACATTGTGACGATTGATTGGCCTGCCCTATCACCAGACATGTCCCCTATAGAACATCTGTGGGACGAGCTTGGACGCAAAGTCTACAGGCAAGGTTCTCCAGCTAATCTGCAACAGCTCGAAGCTGCTCTTACACGTGAATGGGACTTGATTCCCCTGAATTTCCTTCAGATACTTGTGCGTTCCATGCGGAGCCGCTGCCAAGCTTGTTTGCAAGCACACGGTGGACATACCAGATACTGAGGATAGTGTGAATGAATTTTTTTTATTGGTTGCATTTTTGGTTTTCTCCCTTGCCTGCACAGAATGCAATGAATTTCATAACAATCAAATGTACAAATTAATGACCAGCATGGATTCATAGGAAAATGAATAAAGATTCCAAATATGTAAACTTGTAAACACTTATATTTACATTTCACACTCTGTTCCTGGATTATACAGGTGGTGCGTTTTTAATGTGCTTCAGTATACATTACCCTAGACACATTGCCAAATAAAACACACAGTTAACATACTCTTGGTGAGATCTCAAGAGGTAGCAGATAGGGACCCAGAGAACTTCATCATCATCATTCCTTACTCTAGGAACTTACATAGCTGGACCTCACCTTGATTGTCTATACACCCTTGCACTTTTCAGAGAAGGGGGTATTTCTTATAAGACCAGTCTCTTATCTGGCACTATCCTGGTATCCTCTGATACATCTATTTGTCCAGGATATCCTATAATTAATAACATCTAAACCTCTTATCACAGCTATGCACTATAGTGTGAAAATTAGCATCAACTATAGATCAGATAACCATGATGATATATAAACTGTGTCTTCCTAAACCAGCTATCAGTCGTCACTCAGAATTTTCGGATAGTCTAATCACGCAGTAGCTAGAACCATTTCGCTAAATGTGTTAATAGCATTCGTGGGGATCTTTTCATGAGGATTTTCTGGTAATAGAAATTAGTGCTTAAGTGTTAAAGTGTTAAAGCTATTACCATTATAATTCACTTAGAGTTCTAGCTGCTAAGAGCAGTAAAATAATAATAATGCGCAGCTATTTTATTCCAGAGGTTCAGTTTTAATGTTAATCTTACCACCCGCTTTCTCACACAAGAAGAGACGTTTTAGAATATAATATATATAATTTAGTATATGCTAGGCGCGACTGATAGGGACAATAGAATTCACGTTATATTTCATTTTGTGTATTTATAGTAAGTGACTATTATTTAATACCATACGACGACCCACAGACGCCGACAATTTAATAGCTATTAACCACAGACGATATTTATGTAAGTGCGCGTATGGACAATTAATAATTGATATTGTACGCTGATCGTTGACCGCGGGCTGTAGGGAAAAGGCTGCATACCTCAACCAAACCTGCACTCGCTAAGCGACGCGCGATAGGATAGGCTAAAGACACCGTGTGCCGGTTAACTTTAATCAGGACTGACGAAGTGGATAAGAGATCGTCTTTGTCCCTTCCGTGTGCATATATGTAGATATATAATAGTAGCATTTTTCCATAATGTTTCTTTATTCTTAAGCAGACCTGAACACAAGAGCGGCAAGCGGTCTTTTTCTTCATTTACTGATTGGTTAATGTTGACTTTTTCTTGGCTTACGCGTCACCAAGTTCGTTTGTGAACAGGATTTGTCAAAGAGACAAAGTAATATTTTTAAATGGTAAATTTAACTGGACTTATATAACCCAGAAATAATTTGTTCAATTTTTATCAGCCCAATGGGTTGTGAAACCAATAACATTTCTCCAGACTTTTGACAGTCGTATCCAAGTGGATTTTATCCAGAAGAGTTTCGCTGTTTCAGAATCGGTACTCACCACAGAGTCAGCCGATAGGATTACCATCATTTATCAATTGTAACAGTTTTAGCAACCAGATTTTCCCCAATACCGTGAACCCAAGATCTCGGTTTTCTACACTAATTATTCGAAGTGACATTTGTCCATCCAAGAATAAACCACCAAATTAGGCGTCCACCTTATTAATCTTATTTATTAGAGGATGGACTGGGGCCAATTTGGAAGATAAAAACAGTGGCAATTTTATATTCAGGAATTTTATTTCCGAAAGATATCACCAAGAGTAGGTAAGGAATGATTGAGCAGCCAAGTATGACAGAGAGAGTGAATATTTTTCTTTGTTACAGAAACTGTACCAATCTTGATTTTGCTTAAAAAATTGTTTACTTTACTGGGTAGCATTTAGTAGGAACTTTGTTTTTCCTTACTGTCTATTCTGTAACATAGTGCTAACCTTTGTCCTTCGGGGTTATTAACTTGTTGGGTTCTTTTCTCAATAAGGGGAGGGCACATTTTTTCTGTTATTTCCTATGTATGTAATTCTGATTTTACTTGACGTTTCTTTAAATATTCGATGTTGTCAAGGTTAATGGTAATAAACAACAAAAGAAACTTAACATTGTGTGTTGGTCAGGCCCATACTCAATTAACCATAGTTTTTCACGTGTGTGTGTCTTGTCGTCACATAGCAGTGTGTGTGTAGTTAAACTTACATTTACATATATGAGGAGGGAAAGATTGTCCTGTACTAAATTATAGTCGCATAGATAGGCTGGACTAGAGAAACTTACTCATTCCAGAGACAGATCTCCTTAAACTAGTCACCCGTGAAATCTATTCTCACACCTTTATTTCTCACGTACTTATCAACATCCACTCTACTCAGACGGGACCATAAATAACTTTCAAACCTATCTGATTACGACATATATATATATATATTCATTTCATTCATAACCCTCCACTCCCAATGGAGCATAGGCCTTCAACAAACACATGCCAAGTCCTCCTGTCACGTGCCATCATCTCAAGTTCCTTCCACGTTCTCCTTATCATTTTCATCTCTGTTTCCAGCTCTCTTCTCCGTGTGCTTCTTGGTCTACCTCTGCCTCTCTTGCCCTGGGGGTTCCAGAACAAGGACTGCCTTGTAATGCTACCAAAACGTTTCCATTTGATATCACTGTCTTTCCCTCAAACTATATACGAGGGGCGTTCAGAAAGTAATGCACCACATCGTTTCTCTCAGCTAATAATGAAGATAGAAGCATGACATTTTGCACACTTCAAATATGGCATGTGCCAATTGTGTGCTCCAAATTGCACTGCAACCGGCCAAATAATACGGCTGCCCTAAACCGTTGAAATGGAGCGTTATAAGTAGCGAATTGTGATAGAATTTCTCGTTGCAGAGAAGGAAACTGTTGTGAACATTCACAAGCGTCTATGTGATGTGTATGGAAGTTTTGCAGTCAACAGGAGTACAGTCAGTCGCTGGGTTCAGAGAATCAAAGAATCAGGAAGTGGAGATACGGAGCTGCTTGATCGGCGCGCTGTGGACGTCCTGCCACAGCCACCAACGCAGAAATGTTGAAATGCGCTGAGGGCATTATTCTTACTGATAGGCTAATCACTACTCAGCAGTTGGCCTTACAGCTGTCAGTCAGCATTGGTAGTGCAAATGCAGTTATAAAAACTCTCGGATTTTCTAAGGTTTGCGCAAGATGGGTTCCTCGAAGTCTCACAAATGACCACCGATTGCAAAGGAAAGCAATTTCTTCTGAATTGTTGGAGCGTTTCAATGCTGATGGAGAGAACGTTTTGGCTAAGATCGTTACAGGTGATGAAACCTGGGCACATCATTTTGAACCTGAAACAAAAAGACAGTCAATGGAGTGGCATCATCCGCAATCACCATGAAGAAAGAAATCCAAGACAATTTCTTCAGCTGGAAAGGTCATGATCACTGTCTTTTGGGACATTGAAGGTGTGATTCTTGTGGACGTTATGCCAAGAGGAGAGACAATCAATTCGCAAGCTTACATTAAGACATTGAAACAACTCAGTCAACGTTTTCGCAGAGTTCGGCCGCACAAGAATCCAGCAGACCTGCGTCTCCTTCACGGCAATGCGCGACCTCACACAAGTCTGGCAACACGGGAAGCAATCACCAAATTGGGTTGGACTGTACTACCCCATCTACCTTATAGTCCCGATTTGGCACCCTCCGATTTTCATCTATTTGGTCCACTTAAAGATGCACTCCGAGGGACAAGGTTTGAAGATGATGAAGGAGTGATTCATGCAGCGAAGAAATAGCTACATAATCAAGACAAAATCTGGTACGGGCTAGGAATACATGCACTTGTTTCGCGCTGGCATAAAGCCGTACAAGTTGATGGGGATTATGTTGAATAATACCGATGTTTACATGACATATCCATGTATATTGTGTATAAATTTCATGCTTTTTGAATAAACAGCTCCTGAGAAAAACGATGTAGTGCATTATTTTCTGAACGCCCCTCGTATATACATATATATACATATATATATATATATATATATATATATATATATATATATATATATATATATATATATATATATATATATATATATATATATATATATATATATATATATATACTCGTACATATATACATATCTATCTTGCTATCTCTTTAGTACCATGCCTAGTGGCGTAGAAGATCATGTCTCTCCACAACTTTCTGTCTCTAGTACAATTTATTCATTCTGCTGTTGACTTCTTTCCATGTCACGATGTCAAACTGTCCAGTATTTGCTCTTTGTTTTCCCCTATCTCTTTTTCCTTCAATCTTACCTGTTGTTACGATATATTCCAGCTTTCCTCTTCTCATAAAATGCCCCAAACAATGGACTGCTTCTTTCTAACTTATGAAATACGTTTCCTTTTCGCATTGGCCTCTTTCAGGACATCTTCATTACTTTTTTTGGCTGTCCATGGTATTTTTAACATTCTACTGTAAAACCACATCTCTGTGGCCTCTATTGCGTTCCCTAATTGTTTACTAATTGTCCATGACTCACTCCCATATGTCAGGGTTGGTTCTAAATAACAGTAAAGAACTTTCTTTCTTACTTACAATGAATGACAAAGAATTGTTGCATAAAATACTCTCCATTTTGTAGAATACTGTTTTTGACTGAGCTATTCTGCTATTCACTTCTAAGATGCCTCTTCCATCCGTTGTTATTAATATGCCAAGGTATTTGAGTTTATTGATGTAATCCGCTGTAACTGAGATTCTTATATATATAGAATGTACCATGCACTAAGCGCTTGACCTATTTCGACTTATTTTGTTCCAGTGTGGTTAGATAAATCAACAGCTGGTAAGAAAACAACAAAACAAATAACTGATTTCCTAGAAAACATACCTAGTTTCAAAATGGAGGCAGCCGCTAATAATCCAGACATTGATTTCTTAAATTATTCTGTAATTTTCATTATTTCCAACGGAAACTTCACAGACTTGTTGATTGTTATTAATGTTTTTAGAAGTGGGACAAAGTTGTTTACGTTGAGCCGCTAATTTTTCGGTGTAAAAAGAGCTTTATTGTTACTGCTATTTTCAGATTTCTTCATCTATTCGTCCTACGTTCTTAAATAATCACATCTATCTCTCTCATAAATCTGGCAGTTCATCGTACGTTCTTAAATAATCACATCTATCTCTCTCATAAATCTGACTGTTCGTCGTAAGTTCTTAAATAATCACATCTATCTCTCTCATAAATCTGGCAGCTCGTCGAAGGCTCCTCTCGTCACCATACAGTTTCTCACTCTATTGTGTTGGACAAGGCCACGCTGCCACTCTGCTTATCTCATGGAGACGACAGTCTTAGAGCACATGTTCTAGTGTTTGTTTGTCCTCCCATATGAGCATATATCGATCTGTCAGATTGTCACAGTGTTGTACAGATGGTATCTGAGTCTGTTGTTGTACAGATGGTATCTGAGTCTGTTGTTGTACAGATGGTATCTGAGTCTGTTGTTGAACAGATGGTATCTGAGTCTGTTGTTGTACAGATGGTATCTGAGTCTGTTGTTGTACAGATGGTATCTGAGACTGTTGTTGAACAAATGGTATCTGAGTCTGTTGTTGTACAGATGGTATCTGAGTCTGTTGTTGTACAGATGGTATCTGATTCTGTTGTTGAACAGATGGTATCTGAGTCTGTTGTTGTACAGATGGTATCTGAGTCTGTTGTTGTACAGATGGTATCTGAGTCTGTTGTTGTACAGATGGTATCTGAGTCTGTTGTTGTACAGATGGTATCTGAGTCTGTTGTACAGATGGTATCTGAGTCTGTTGTTGTACAGATGGTATCTGAGTCTGTTGTTGTACAGATGGTATCTGAGTCTGTTGTTGTACAGAGGGTATCTGAGTCTGTTGTTGTACAGATGGTATCTGAGTCTGTTGTTGTACAGATGGTATCTGAGTCTGCAATGGCTTGTTCTTAGTCTGAAAATTATCACTTGATCTCTTCTTGGTAATGTATAGTATGGTTCTGCAGTGTTGGACAGGGTATTCCTTATGTTCTTTTTTCTCTAGAATCATTTCTGATTGTTGCTTTTATCTCTTTATATGTAGCTTGTCTTCTGTTTGGATTTTCCTTCATCCTTTTTTGGTAAGTTTATCTGCCTTCTCATATCCATATATACTGCAGTGGGCAGTGATCTACTGCACTTTAATTTTTTTAAATTCTTAGTGGTTTTTATTAGTGCTTCTGCCAGGCTGGGTAATTCATTGTTTTTATTGTTCCCGAGGGCTAGGATGACTGATATTGAGTCTGTGAGGAACACTATCTTGTCTCTAATAAAACGTTTATTTTCTATAATGGTAATTGCAGTTATTTCTAATATATATATATATCTTTACTGTTCAAAAAAAGAAACACATAGCTATCCGAGGGCGCGTTTTTATGAGTTTTTAAGTACAATTTGGTGCCAGGGTATGTAGCAAGTTTAATTTGCTGGAGAGGTTAAGATGTTATAAAGAAAAGAAAGATTGCTATGTATGTGTCAACCGTGTGAGGTCAAGCTATGTAAGACCCTGAGTCTAATAGTTGATGAAAATGATGATGAGTTCTCAGGGTACCTAACGCTACCTCTCTAGATCTCACACGGTGCTGTATTTTTTTTCTAGTGTGTGGTGTTTGATGTGGCTAGTGTCTATGGAATGAAATGAAATGATGGTACATCAAAACAACATACTATAACACCCTAACAGTAAAGTAATAAGTCTGTGGTTTAAGTTTGAACATTAATCTTCTCTTTTGTACAATTTTATTTTGCCTGTCCGTCAATTTCTTTTGGACAGGTCTTTGAAAATGAGGAAAATGTATCTTATAACTAATGAGTAACTAAATTGGACTCTTTGTCAGATAATACTAATATATTGTTTCTGCAGGTGTATTCACATACTGGTGTTTAATATATAGTAGTGTAAGTCATTTATCTGAGGAGCTGTTGTTGTCATCACACCCCGATCTTTATAGTTAATTTTGGGGAAGAACACTTTATTCCGATTGTCACGTAGGTCTTTATGTCATTAAATTACCTACATCTTCTTCCTATTCTCTCACCCTAATCCTTTCATTTATATTCTTTCCATACTTGTTTTTCCTGTATTTTTCGCATCACTCGGTTGCGAAAAATATTTTCTTCAGTATTTTTAAACTTTACCTGTTTCTTTCTCAAAACTGAGAATCGCGCTAGGACGATATTACGTAGATGTCAGGGCTGCAGGGCGTCAGTTTTCACACTACAGCTGACCATGGCCCACAGTGAGCGCCGTGTCAGTTTGGGGATTTTTCAGACAAATGTCTGAATACTGACCGGTGCAGATGTAAAGTATTTATATTCTTTCCATACTTGTTTTTCCTGTATTTTTCGCATCACTCGGTTGCGAAAAATATTTTCTTCAGTATTTTTAAACTTTACCTGTTTCTTTCTCAAAACTGAGAATCGCGCTAGGACGATATTACGTAGATGTCAGGGCTGCAGGGCGTCAGAAGGCGTGATAAGTCGGTTCGCTGAACATAGGACGTAGACAATAGTCTACATTCTCACCGAGCGCGCGAGTTTCTTCTCGGCATAAGTCCCGGTGAGATGTGATACTTTACATCTGCACCGGTCAGTATTCAGACATTTGTCTGAAAAATCCCCAAACTGACACGGCGCTCACTGTGGGCCATGGTCAGCTGTAGTGTGAAAACTGCCCTGCATTGGAGACAGGTTGTCTGAGATTTGAAACTGACACGCGCACATCTTGGTCAGTGGTGGCAGTTACGACATGTTAGGTGTGAAACGTATCTTTTAAGCCGGAAATTGGAGAGCATTTCGTTCTACGAAATAATAGTTCATCCTTTGTCTGGTTTAAAATATTAACCCACGTTTGAAACTATTTCATTTCACTCAGTACCTTTGCAGTTAGACTAGAACAACCTTCGTTCGATTTCTAAATAATCTCTGTAAATAGAGATGGCCTTAGTTTGGTCGAAGTGGTTTAACGTTCTTAGTATTTCTGTGGTTGAGGTATATTAATATTATATATAATAGATATCTAGTTTTGTGAAGTGATTTAGTGTTAAATCGCCGATTCCATTTTAAACTAGTTCTGTGTGCAGAGTGAATATTTTGATAGTTTGTTATTTCTTTAAATCGTCGAGTTGCAGTGGAAATACAAAATAAATTATATTTTTAGCTTACTAAACAAGTAGCTGAAATAAGTTTAATTTAACTGTTAAATACTCAGTCGAAACTGTTTTAATAACAAACTTATAAATGCTAGATGCTACATCAGTGAATAGTGACGGAATACGAAGATATTCCTAAATTCCTGATGATTGTTTTTATATAACTTACGTTACGGGAAGTTTTAAATATAAGTCAAGCTGTAGGCGTGCTATTTAAAATGTAAGTTATAATGAGTACATATATGTAAATGATTTGATATGTGTTCTTTCTTTTATATAGTGAAACGGTGGTACCCAACTTTCCAGCGTTTAGTAAAAAGGACATACTTGTGAGAAGCATAGACATTTCCTATCTTTAACCACGTGGGGGTTTTTTTTTTTTTTTTCAAGTAACACTTGTCTGACAGTGCATACGCCATCAGAGATAGACAGTAATACAAATCCCACAAACGGTTCCTAAAGATTAGAAATATATATTGGGCTTTTGAGCCAGTTCATATTGCTCCACAAATTTAAATGTATATGCTGCCTGGCGGCGAGAATAATTGCAAGAACTAACATTTACATTTCCAACACTATTGAAAGAGTGGATAGTGAACCAAGACTATCTGTTGAGAGCAGTTGTCCACTGGTCATCTTTTCCAACTTAAGGGAATCCACGTGTGTTTTTTTCGGAACTCTGTGTGCCCGTTTAAACTTGCTTATCAAACCTGATCATAGTGACATTAAAAGTAAATCTAAAGTTTAACTGGTGAAGCGAACGCTCCCCGAAAACAGTGGAAGAAAACCTGTATTTGTAGAGCTGGGATTCGCTTTATCCAAAGAATCCAGATTCACTGTAGAGAAGTGTCCTAAGGTTGCGCCAGACGGTGAACAACATCAAGTTTTAGGTAAGGGTGAGAGAACCGAGTGAAAGTGACGGAAGGATGTTCGTTGGTTTAATGCATTCATTCTTTTTTTGTAATTTTTCCTGAAGAAAGATTTGCTGCTTAATGTAATTGTTCCTTTAGAATAGATACTGCTGTCATAAGTCAGTTCTTACCTTCTAGAAAAGGGACAATATTAGACCCTAACCATATGCATCTCTAATTCTTTGGGCCATCATCTGTCATCCTAACGGGGCTGTGGGCTAAACCTAGAGTTAAGGGCATAACGGGGCTATCATCCTTGTAGCATTTTCTTGATTTTTATGACTATTTGTATATGTTTTCTATTGATGTAAAATTTATATGTTGTGTCGTAAGTTTAATAATGATAAATAAACTTACCCATAAATTAAATCAGTGTGCTGGTCAGCTCGTTCTAAATATTTATATAATCATTGTTATAGATTTCCCACGTCTGTGTGTGTAACCGTCGTCACGTGTATGTGCGTGCCCGTGAGTAGATATAATATATGTAATATATGTATATGTGGTAGACTGTCTGACTGCTTAAAAATCTGTCGTAGAAGATAGGAGAGAGAGAGAGAGAAGATTTTCTCGCATCTCAGAGACAGCCTCTATCACTATTCTATCATCTCACTTGTGGTATCTATTTCCTTTACTAACTCACACTGTGACTCTCACTCATTCCACTCTATTCAGAAGGGACCAACCCAAGTCTTAAATTCTCCTATCTAAAAATCTACGACACCGATGAACTGTCAGAGTGCACAGCTAATGGCACATCACTTTATATTCTTTTATGTAGATTCAAACGCAATACACTGCTCTGCAGAATATGTCAGCTCACAGAAGCTCCTTCTGGCTATCTGCATACAGTATACACTTTTACTGGAGACTTTCGGTCTTCAAATATATTCATCAGGTTTCCTGTCACCGGCTGGTAACAGGAAATAAAACGACACCCAGGCCTTTTCATATCTGAGTGATACTTCAATTAACTATTTATGCATGATATGGTGGGGTCAGCCTCGTGTGCATACAAGTACACCAGCCCTTAATTCATATGACTTCACATCCTACTGTGACCACACCTCAGGTCCATATGGCAGCTACGCCACTGTCATTTTACATAGTTGTCTTCAATACAATTAAATGGAGTAAACACATCTCCGTCTGTAAGATTTTCTCTTCTTTTCATAAATATAAACGCTCTAGGCATGTTAATGAGTGTTCATGGAACACAGAGGCTTCCTAGTATGTTCTGATCTTATAATAATAATAATAGTCATAACAATATGCAACATTCAAACACAATTCAATGTGAGGACTCAATAATTTTTGCTCCAAGCATGCCCTTCACTTTTCCCAATAGCAGTATCTAGCTTTTTGCAGTTTTATTAATACATAATAATAAATCACTCTCCTTACCACAATTCAATGAAATATAAACACACAAGCAACGATACTGGCAGATATGGCACAAGTTATTCTTTGCCGCTTGTCCAGACTGTTTGACTTTTTATGTTAAAATCAACACTTCTGTTCTCATCGTCCCTTGGTACGTAAGAATTTTATTCAAATGGCTAAGAGCCTTGTAAACTTTCGCTAATATCATTTGGGCTGGCCAATGAAATCAAGCGACTACCAATTTTGAACTGAATTTGAAAAACCAAACCCCAAATATACAATGTGTTTCTTAGTCTTTTGGTCAGTCTGCCCATGCTATTACACTGCAAAATATGTATCGTTTTGGGCTAACAATTTCTACCTCTCCCTTCCTCCTAGCGTTAACCAATCAAATTGAATCCCTCCCCTTGTGAATCTTTTCAAAAACCGTCTCAAAATGTTACCAATAAAATGAGCAAGAGCGATCGTCTGTCAGTCACACTGTCCGAAAATATATAGTATTTCTACGATATCTTAGTTATTAATTGGGTGATTTTTGATATTGAAACATATTATGGCCAGAAGACTATACCCTATCAGTCTATATAAGTTTTATGTCAATCTTTATTGCCGTTTGCATTTCTGTATTTTTCTATGCATTTTGGGTTTTCTTTTTCTGAACCACTATATTAATAACATCTATCTTCTAAGATTCATCTAAGTTATTATAATGGACTATGGAGGATTTGTTATATGTAATAATATTAATTCTATCATTCTAACCATCCTTTTATTCTGTATAACGAAAGTCATTCTAAGTTTCACTTTCAGTATCGTTCTACCCCATTTCCCCCTTCTCTAAATGTTTATTTGAATAGTAGTTAACTGTCTAGCCTAACGAAGTGGCGGGTAACAAGCAGTAAGGATTTCTCACGCAATAGTATACAAATTCAAACCTCGGTTACCATGCGACTTGGATACAATACAATGCATTAGTTTATTTTTAGATTCATAAAAAGCATTAGTTTTATTCTTCTCTCACTCTCTTCCCCCCCCCCCCCCCCCCCCCCCCCCCCCCCCATTTCCTATCAATCCAACGAGCGAAACAATTATTTGCCTCACGCAAACTGTTTCATGTTAGTTTCAATTTCTCAAGGCGTAGTGACGAACACGCCAGCGGTTTTTTTTTTGGGATGGGCTAACATTTTGCTTAGCGCGAACCTTTTTAAAATACAGCTCGACCCGAGGCATCGGTGACGATGACGGGCAATAAACACGGGCGTTGTAATCGTTTTTACTACTTTTTAATTATTTAATTAATTATTAATGTACTTTTGATCAAGGGTACCACTGATCTCACCACAGGGTAGATAAAACCAGCCTCAAATGTTCTTTACAGTATCAAATGCACGGGTTGACCTGAATTGCGTTCGTTTTTGTAATCGTTACAACGCAGTGGTCAATAGTGTTTATGACGCAATTTTTGACCTCAGCTCACGTTGCGCGCACGTGAAAGCAACAAAATTTGGGGTGAACAATATTCACTGACTACGCAACTGAAATTCTATAAAAGGATAACGCTACACAAAATAAATTCAGTTCATTTTCAAGCAGACATTTATGGCGTCTCTATCGATAAATTTAAGGAACATTGCTATTGGCCGACTGCATGTAGGCGAAAGTCAAAGTCAGGTTGCCAGGCATCTAAACGTGCATCAGAGTAACATCAGTCGACTTTGGCACCGGTTCCAAGCCACTGGCTCAGTTGAAGATAGATAGGAAGGAAGGATAGATTAAATAGATAGATAGATAGATAGATAGATAGATAGATAGATAGATAGATAGATAGATAGATAGATAGATAGATAGATAGATAGATAGATAGATAGATAGATAGATAGATAGATAGATAGATAGATAGATAGATTAGATAGATTAGATAGATTAGATAGATTAGATAGATATATAGATAGTTAGATTAGATTAGATTAGAAAGATTAGATTAGATAGATAGGTTAGATAGATTAGATAGATAGATTAGAAAGAAATATAGATAGAAAGATTGATTGCTTGATTGACTGATTTATTGATTGACTGATAGATTGACAGATTGACTGATTGACTGATTGAGAGATTGAGAGATTGATTAGAGAGATTGATTAGAGAGATTGTTTAGGTAGATTGATTAGGTAGATTGATTAGGTAGATAGATAGATAGATAGATAGATAGATAGATAGATAGATAGATAGATAGATAGATAGATAGATAGATAGATAAGATCAGATTGGATTAGATTAGTAGATTAGATAGAAAGATTAGAAAGATAGATTAGATAGACAGATTATAAAGATAGATTAGATAAGATAAATTAGATAAGATAGATTAGATAGATAGATAAGATAGATAAAATTTATAGATAGATAGATAGATAGATAGATAGATAGATAGATAGATAGATAGATAGATAGATAGATAGATAGATAGATAGATAGATAGATAGATGAATGGATGGATGGATGGATGATAAAGCCCTTTCAGTCATAACTGACTATGGGAATGCGCCCCTGAGTTGACAGCCCTGAGCTGTTCATTTTCCTTGTGTTTTCTTTAGACACTTTCTGCTCTCGTCTGCTGGTTGTGTGACCTTTTCGCCCAGTCAGGTGGCGCCGTAGATAGCATCGTCACTTGGTGCGATCGACAATTTCATCCTCACTGGTTGCTGGATTTATGTCTGGTGCCCTCATGTCTCTTTTGCACACTTCTTTGAATCTCAGCTGCGTCGCCGAACTATTTTTTTGCCATCTGCCAGTTGTTCGGAGATAAATGTCGGGATGCGACCATCTTCCATGCGGCGGACATGGCCACGCCAGAGTAGTCTGCGCTGTCTAAGCAGTGTGTGCATTCTTTGAAGGCCAGAACGTGATAACACCTCGACATTTGTCACTTTATCCTTCCACGAAATGCCGAGGATGAGGCGTAGATACCGTAAATGGAAAGTATTGAGCCTTCTTTCTTGCTTAGCATACGTTGTCATGTCTCGCTGCCATATAGAAGTGTTCTTGTGACGCGAGCGTTATATACCGCAGCTATGCTCTTCGTTGTGAGTTTGGAGTTCGCCCAAACATGCGATGTGAGGCGGGTAAAGGTAGCTGCAGCTTTGTCAATCATTCATTCATTCATAACCCTCCACTCCAAAAGGAGCATAGGCCTTCAACAAACACATGACAAGTCCTCCTGTCACGTGCCATCATCTCAATTTCTTTCCACGTTCTCCTCATCATTTTCACCTCTGTTTCCAGCTCTCTTCTCCATGTGCTTCTTGGTCTACCTCTGTCTCTCTTGCCCTGAGGTTTCCAGAACAATGGCTGCCTTGTAATGCTATCAACAGGTTTCTTCAGTGTGTGTCCTATCCATCGCCATCGTCTTCTTCTCATCTCTTGTTTCACTGGCACTTGTCTAGTTCTTGTCATCAGGTCCACGTTGGTAACATTGTCATACCATTTTAATCCCTCTATTCTACGCAAGCATCTATTTATGAAAGTCTGTAGCTTTTTGGTTGCTGTCTTTGCTGTTCTCCATGTCTCAGAGTCATACAATAGGACTGACTTGACATTTGAGTTGAAGATTCTTATTTTCGTGTTGGATCCAATTTCTCTTGATCTCCATATATTTCCCAATGCAGTGAAAGCTCCTCTTGCTTTTTGTATTATTATTTTGATATCTCTGTCTGTCCCTCCAACTTTGTCTATATTGCTACCAAGATATGTGTACGATTCTACATCTTGTATTCGTGTTTCTTCATGTTCAACCCTGTTATCATTACCTGCATTAATTCTCATTATTTTAGTCTTTTCCATGTGTATTTTCAGACCCAATTGTTGTGTCTTCTCATCGAGTGTGGGTGTATATATATATATAGATTATTGAAGTTTTTTGGTGAAAAGGTTTTTTTACGGGATGGGGTAGTCAGCCCCATGCCCAACATTCCTTAGTCGATTTTTACGACATTGCATGGTAGGGTATAGTGTTACTATTCTTTGCTCCTCATTCGGGCGCTGGTAGCACGCGGGTGGGATATATATATATATATATATATATATATATATATATACAGTACTTTGCAAAAAAAATGGCAGTCATATTTTCGCAACGCAGCACACTCATAGAAGCAAATAATAATAAAAACGGTATGTCCAGAGGAAGATTGGTATCTCCCCTATCTATTAACAGTGGTTTCAGTACAATATAATGTTGCCTTCTCCAGCAAGGCAAGCCTGGATGCAGCGAGGCATACTTCCCACAAATGTTTGTAGGTAATTGAGAGTCAGACTGTCCCAGTATTTTTCAGCTACCTTCTTCAATTGTTCAACGTCTTTGAGTCCACTCTTTTTTAAATGATTCTTGAGTAGTGCCCAAACGTTTTCAATTGGGTTTTGATCGGGACTGTTGCTGGGCCACTTCAGCACTATCACATTCTTCTCTTGCAGCCATGCTTTGGGGGTATGAGCTGTATGATTTGGGTCATTGTCATGTTGAAATGTGCACCCCATCGGAGTAATGACCTGCATAAATGGCAGAAGGTGTCCCTCTAGTATGTCGATGTACCTTTCTTTCGTGAGAATTCCTGTGAAAACACACAGTGGGGTGGCACCTCTTGCTGACACCCCTCTCCAAAGATTGAATTTCTAGGTATGTTTCGGTCGCTGGTACACAGGCGTTACACAGCCTTTTGTCCAAATATTTATTTGAGCAGGATAAGACCAAAGAGAACATTCATCTGAAAAAATCACATTGTCCCATGACAAATTTTGGTGTTCGTGGCACCAGTTCAAGCGCATCTGTTTGTGAGTCTCTGTGAGCAATGGTGACGAAATTACCCGCTTTTTTGTGTAATTCATCCTGTGTAGCTCCCGGTTGACAATAGCATTAGATACCTCTGGGCTTCCCAACTCGATCATGCGCTGCCGTATGTTTTCTACACTCTTCATTGGCCCAGCCCGAACGATTTGGGCGAGACACCGATGGTCCTTTGTGACTAAAATTCTTGGCCTCCCACTACTTTCTTTTCGCTCGATTCCATTACCTGCTTTTAATTTACTCACAACTCTGTAGACAGTCCGCTCAGGAATGTTCAAGGTTTTAGAAATGTTGGAACATGTTTGATTTCCTTCATTCCAAAGCTGTGAAATTAACATAGACTTTGTCTTTGTATCCATTTTCTGCCACTAGCATTAGAAATTGTCGTCTGCTCTATTATCAAGGGACTGTACTCTACGTTAATTTATTTTTAACTTTTGGTAGTGTTTGCTCACTTAAGTGGAGTGCAAATGTGGGGCAGAATATGCATATTTAACTAGATTTCAGCATATTTAGCTGAGCAATATGACTGCCATTTTTTTTGCAAAGTACTGTATATATATATATATATATATATATATATATATATATATATATATATATTATTATATATATATATATATATATATATATATATATATATATATATATATATATATATATATATATAATAATAATAATAAATTCTTTAAGCACCAAACACGGCGCATAAGGCAGAAACCAGTGCTCTCCAGGTTGTTCGTTGTGACGCCACTCCTCTTAGCTCTTGCACATTGTTTAATCCCAACGTTCTTCCTTCTCTTATTATTGTTCTTCTGAGTGTTTCTTTTGGTCTTCCTTTTTTCCTCTTACCCTCAGGAACCCAAGTGAGCGCCTGTAGTGGTATTCTGTTGTTTTGCATTCGTAGGACATGACCGATAAATGACCATCGTCTTTTCCTTATATAGTTGGAGACATATTTCTGCCTAGCGTCTTCTCTTATTTGTCGATTAGTCTTGAATTCTTTCTATATATATATATATATAGTCACGAACGGTTTATATAATGAATGTCAGTACTCATGCTTCGACGGGAGCTAGATGTGTTTACGTAAGTTGTGAGTTGAAGTGAGTGATTGTTAAGTTTGACTGTGGACATGAATGCATTAGTAGCAGTAAGCGGTAATGTCTAGTTCACAGGCATGACTGAGTTGTTGTGAACGAAGTGGTGGTAAAGACTGGTCAGGTGTGAAAAAGGTCATGTGTGGGAAGGGATTCGAGAGAGATTGGAGCGAGGAGAGATTATGTGGAGAGGGAAGGCGAATTGGATGAAGTAAAGTAGAAAATATATTGAGATATAGTGTAATTCGTACCATTAGATGATGTTCCAATTATGCACATCATACATTGTGATTTTCTTGTGATTTATGGCCACAGCGGCAGTCTGCCTGTGTCATTGTGTTTATGATAAAGTATGTGACATAAAGTAGTCGGATATCGTACCTACGTGTTGGAGTTCAGTGAGTTGATATGCTGTGAATAACGAGCCATGTTTGTTGTCGTAAATTTATTTTGAGAGAAAAGAGTCGTAGAAATAGTGGTCCGGTTTAGAGTGGAAAATGATGATGGAAAGCTCAGTGATAGAAAATGTAGATATTAAATAGTTGCTTCACAGCGTGCTGGAGGAGAGTAAAGACAGACTTATTTACGACAAATCGTTTCTCTCAATCTTCTCTTCCGCTCTCCTGGTCAAACAATTATTTGCCAGTTTTCCAGACTCGCATCTGCGCGCACACCGATTTGGTGTTTTTCACACACACAGACGATGTAGATACAAACTATATTAAACGAATAGGGGAAATGTTGGGCTGTGGGTATGTCCAACACCGTACTAAATGAGTTTATGTGATTTTATTCACTTTAAACATCAATCACTAACAAATATCAGGTATTACATAAATTATCATAAGTACACAAATGCAAATAACAAATTTGGGAGGGGTGAAGAAGATTGGTATCGACTAAGCCCTTCCCGCTTATTAGATAAAGATAAACCCAGTCCAGAGATAGATAATATCAGGAACACGGGTACGTTAACCTAACAGTGAAGTTAATTGCTCTGAAAGAGGTGTTACAAAGTTAGGTATAGGTGATAGAAAAAAACTGTTCTTCCCAATTGTTCTTCCCTTTACTAAGCAAATGGAAAGGAAAGGGGGGGGGGGGGTTTAAACAGAGTTAACCAATTATCAACTCCCCCTTAAAGGAACAATGCAGGGAATACAGAAAAATTATATTACTAGGCAAGAAAGTTAACAACAGGTTTACAAAAGAAAACGATTAAAATTCCTGTCATTCATGCACACGCGTGAGGATCCACACTCATATACTCACACACTTACCGAATGCAGCCTCAGACGATCCATAAAAGTATACAAAAACAGCAAGTAATCTTTTGACATATGAACTGTCTAGTCCTTCGATGTCCCGCCCCAGATGTTTGCGAGGGTTTGTTGGTAACAAATATTCTCACTTATCGCAAGACTTGAAGACTAAGAGTTCTCGTGTTTTTATTATATATATATAAAAGGAGTCTATGGGATGGCACTAACACAGTTCGGCACAGGGGTGAAAATGAAGTGGTCTCTTTTAATCCTCCGCTATGGTAAAATTCCTTCAATGCGTGATGATAGTTTTATTAAATCCAATTGAGGAAAAAAAACTAGGCTCAGTCACAGTCAGGAAAATATGTACTCTCTCACAGTAAATATGATATCGCTACTGGCGATGATTACCTTCCAGTTTATCTTACAGGTTTGTAAGGGTAATTTGATGATTATTCTTTAAAATGTTCTTGGGTGGGCTTTATTTCATTTAATTCTGACAGCTAGGTCGCAAGGACCGCCACAAGATTATATTTTAAAAGAAATGTTTCTTCAATATGACTGGAAGTTTATAGGATGATTTCTTTATTTCTTTCTTTATTTAGCTGGGACCGCAGGTTACGATCACTCGCTTTGCACAGAATAGAAATCACTGCAAATATATATATAAAATCCAGGGGAAAATCTATAACAAGATTTCAATAAAGCTAGTGCTTCTGTAAAGGTCTGGCCAGCGAGTGATAACGTGTCTAGTCTTCATGGTCTATTTAGCTAAAATGGAATGTAAGTTGAGTGGGACATGATAAACTTGACAGCTTATTTGATCTCACGAACTTTTGGGGATCTGACCGCCAAATCAAAAGAAGAAACCGCACCCTGGTCTTCGTATCTCCGTTCGCTGCTGCCCGTTTCGGCTTCCCCGTTCGCTCGGTTCTGCGATTGACACCGAGACGCGAAATTAGCGGCAAGCAACTGCGTCTCGTATCAGGGACCACTACTGTCTTTGATAACGCCGATAGTCTCCCCTAAAATCCCTCAGTCTGTCTCTTTGATCTCGTCGCTGTATCTGTTTGATTCTGGCGACGCCCCCCACTGGCCAAGTTAATTAAAATAACTGCCTATGATTGTTCAAGAGATGTTAGTGGGCATGATTTAATCTCTCCTTAAATCAATGCAATGACCAGACTGAACGATAGGTAAACTTTCCGCATATCAATCAGCAAACGTGTTTTGCCCTCTGTGTGGAACAATTGCATAGCTAATGAATCCACGTGAAAGAAGTCCCGTTATACAAGAATTACAACAAAGTTCAGGGTCAGCCGAGCTCGTCCATCACAATCGTCCCCTCTTTTGAGACGTGAAAACGTGTTTTCATGTTTGATTTATGACGATGAAGCTGCCCTGATCTGTAACTTTTGGATGGTTGGTATCTTCACCTTCCTCCTCTTCCTCTGTAGTCCAGTTTCTACTCAGGAAATCAGCCCCGACATTCTGTCTTCCCGGAATATATTCCACTTTGAAAGAATACACGCTTAAAAGAAGCGCCCAACGCATGATCCTTGCGTTAAATTCTTTATTGGCACCAAGAAATGCTAACGGAGCGTGGTCTGTTTGCACCGTGAAAGATGTACCATAAAGAAACTCATGATGGCGTCTGATACCGTCAATCAGAGCAAGACATTCCCTTTCAACTACGCTGTAGTTCCGTTCCGCTTTATTTAATTTCCGACTGCCATAGGCAACTGGAAATAGCATGTTCAGGTCACTGTCATCGGCTTGAAGCAGTGTTGACCCGATGCCCTGACCTGACGCGTCGACTCTCAGTACAAAAGGTTTCTTGAGGTCAGGCAACCTCAAAATGGGGTATGCAGACAACTGTCCTTTCAAAGTGCTATACGCGTGTTCGCACTTTTGATCCCATATGACCTTATCAGGACAACCTTTCTTTGTGAGGTCAGTCAGAGGTGCCGTCAGTCCGTTGAAGTTCTGGATGTACTTCTGATAGTATGCACATAGCGATATGAAGGAACGTACGTCTTTCTTCGTTCTTGGTCTTTTTGCTGCCATTATTTTCTCCACGTTCTTCTTAATAGGCCAACTGCATCCGTGAGAAATAGTGTGCCCCAGGAAGTCTAACTGTTCAAACCCGATGAGACATTTGCTAGGTCTGGCTGTGAGACCCGTTTCCTGTAGTCTCCTGAGGAGCATAGCAACCGTAGCAATATGTTCTTCATAGGTTTCCGATGCAATTAAGATGTCATCTATGAAATTATGGATATGGGGACTTTGCAAAGGTTGTAGAAGCTTCCTCATCATCCTGGTGAACACTCCTGGTGCATTATGCAAACCGAACGGCATCACGTTAAATGTGTAATGTCCTTCACTAGTGCTGAAAGCTAACAAAGGTTTAATTTCCTCCTTGACTGGTATTTGATAATAACCTTTGCTGAGGTCAATCTTGGAGAAGATCTTTGCTTTGCTTTTCGTTTCGGCTGGTGAACAACTCAGAAACAGTTTGGAGAGGTTCGGGCTGGAATTCCGTTACCGCGTTTAGCAACCTGTAATCAATGCACAGCCGAACTTCCTTATTGGGCTTCTGCAACAGCACTACACTCGAGCTGTAAGGAGATGTAGACTCACTGATAATTCCTGCCTGACGCAGCTTGTCTATTTCTCCGCGAAGTGCATCAGCTTTAGCGTACGGGATGGGGTAAACTCTGGTTTGAACAGGGGTCTCGTTTGTTAATTTCATATCAAATTCAATGAGATTTGTTCACCAGGTACATCCGTTAAGACTGCACTGTACTGTTTTAGTAGAGCCCTGGTTTCTGTTTGTTGTTCTGGTGAGAGATTGTCGCCGAACTTAACATCTTTAAAGGATTCTGTGGGTTGCAATGGATACTCCATGCAACCATCATCATCTTCCTCGTCTTCCGTTGCTATGGCGACAGCCAGGAGATGCTCGGAGGATGGCACCGGTCTTTCCAAATATTTCTTTAGCAGATTTATGTGGAAGACCTTCTCCTTTCCTTTGATGGAGATCTTGTAGTTGGTACGTGAGATCTTTTTAAGGACGGTAAACGGTCCTTGCCATCCGATGCGAAGTTTATTGCTTCCGGTTGGAAGTAGCAATAGGACTTTCTCCCCTGGTTGTAGTTCTCTCTCTTTTGCAGCTTTGTTGTATCTTTTAGTAATTTTAGCGCGGGCTTTCTTAAGGTTGGTAGTAGCTAGATCCCATCCTAGCTTTAGCCTTTCCTTAAGCTCAGATACGTACTTGCTTGCAGAGACGACTGTCTCGTCAGCCTTCTGGTCTGTCAGGGACCGAAGTAAGGCTTCTAGTGGCCCCTTAATAGGTCTGCCAAATAAAAGTGTAGCTGGCGCAAAACCCGTAGACGCTTGGGGTACCTCTCGGTAGGCGAATAAGGCAGCCGATATATATTGGTCCCAGTCTTCCGGTTTCTCCTGACCCAGCTTACGTAACATCATGGTAAGGGTACCGTTAAAACGTTCCACGAGCCCATTTCCGGCCGGATGGTAGGGACTTGTGTGGATATGTTTGGCCCTCAAGATCTTAAAGATCTCCTCCATTAACAGGCTACGGAATTGGGATCCATTGTCCGTCAAAACTTGTTGAGGGAATCCCAACCGTGTAAAAATTTGCACAAGGGCTTCTGCGACATGCTTGGAATTAGTGCATGGTAGCGGTACGGCTTCGGCCCCACATAGTGCAAGTGTCAACTAAGGTCAGGATGAACCTGTTCCTTCTTTTGGTCTTTTCCAGAGGACCAATAATGTCGACAGCAACCCGTTCAAATGGAGTCCCTACTATTGGCATTTGCCCCATAGGTACTGGGGGTGTCAAGTGCTTGGGTGCTACCCGTTGGCACTGGGCGCAGGATTTCACATACCTGACAATGTCAGAGTTTATTCCTGGCCACCAATAGTGGTTTTTTTATTCGCTGAATAGTGGCGTTTTGTCCCATATGTCCGCTAAAGGGAAGAGAGTGCCCCATTTCTAAGATCTGGTTTCTGTACTGCGTCGGTACTAGGAGCTGGTTATTCCCCGTGTCCGGGTTGCCCGTTCTACGATACAATACACCATCCTTAGAAAAGATGTCTCCGTTGTGTCTGGGGTCCTTAGCCATGGGCAGTTTTTTAAAGCAGGGCGCCAGAGTAGGGTCCTTTTGTTGCGCCACCTTCAGTTCATTTGGCATTAAGTTTGGCGCAGGCTCCCTCTCCTTCTTGGCTTGCCCTCTTGTGGTTACCGCTGCCACAATCGGCTCCTTAGGTCTCCCAATGAACACATATCTACATCCCAGGATAACTGGGTAGATCGGATCATCCATTATGGCCGCTTTAATAACACCTCTGACAAAGTCAGAGTGTATTTCTACCAGTGCGATAGGAAGCGTCCTGGGTGCGTCACTCCTGAAAACTCCACTAAGTTTGACGGTTTCCTCTGTCTCCTGACCGGGTTTGACTAGGTGCCTAGCGACAATACAGTCAAAACTTAATCCAGTGTCAAAAAGACAAGTAGTAGAGGTACCGTTCAAAATTACAGTTCCTCGAGTTGAGGGTCGGTCCCCCTCAGGTTGAGAATCACTGACATTTACTCTACCTTTCGAGGCTGTATGCAAACATCCAATGCGGTTTGCACCGGTTTGTTTGCCCTGATTAGACGTTCCTGGTGTAGGGGTCTTCCCTTTTCCTTGACCTTGGTGGCCGCGCTGCCACGTAGGCTTGTTGGGTTGATCAGAATTGTTGTTGGGGGGTATCGGGTTTTGTAGAATTTCGATTTTTCCTGGGGAGGTTTCTGGGTATTGTTATCTCGTTGGTTATAATGTTGAGAGGAAGTGGAAGAATAGGATGCCTGCTCTAGATTCTGTTTTCGAGATGGCTCATCGGTGGGTTTACGTTTAGTGCTGGGAAGTTCGGCCATTGCATTGCTATAGCGTTCGGCTTTATTGAGTATGTCTTCAAGCCTGACTGCCCCCTGTTCAGCCAAAAATCTACGAGTTTCATTCGACAAAGTGGATTTTATCTGCTCCACAAGAACAAGTTCGAGGAGTCCCTCATATGAAAGAGGTAGGTCAGATAATTCAATGCACTTTGTCAGATAACCCGTGAGACGTGAAGAGAACTGGGGAAATGTTTCCGTGCTCTCTTTTCGGCTGTTTCTGAACAACTGCAGAAACTTTCGGGCAGTCATCTCAAACTGCTGTAGTAAGGCCTTCTTCAACAGGTCATAATCATGTTGATTCGGTCCCAGCTTTGTGTACACGTCATAAGCATTGCCTTTCAGTGACGTTGAAAGTTTGAGCGCCCAGCGGGTACTCTCTAACCCATAAAGATTCGCGAGTCTCTCGAATTTTTCTAGGTAGCTGTCAATTTTTTCGTTAGGGCTAGGAAAAGATTCTAAAGAAAACGACATAGCAGTTAATTGGGCAGACTGAGTGCTGGAGAGATCCATTGTTTGAGACTGGGGCGAAGACGGCTCTCCATTATTTGAAGTAGAGGCACTCCGACTCTCTAAAGCCTTGAGCGCTAATTCATGCTGTCTTTCCTTGTCTCTCTCTTCGCGTTGTCTCTCCTTTTCTCTTTCCCTGCGGGCGTCCATCTCTGCCTCAATTTTCTTCTGCTCCAATTGACGACCGTCCGCTTCTTTCTTCCTAGCTTCTGCCCTCTCTTCCTCCGCGTCATACCTTTGAAGTTCCTGGTTGATAAACAGATTCGCAGCTTCTGTGTCTAGTCCTGAGTCATTGGCCTCTTGCCTCAAAAGGGATCTTATCCTAATTCTCTCTGCCATTGTCAAAGAACTGGATGCTTCTAAGACTAGAGAATAGTAAGATGGAACAAGAAGGGGAAAACTCAAAGCCGCTACGAAAAAAAACCAAAGTAAAAAAAAATTACTAGAGTTACCTCCTACCTGTACTGTGCAAACTTATCGCTGCTATTATCTGGCAATTAAGGCTCTAAACGCAAGCGACTATGCCACTAAATGGTAAGTTACACTGGAAAAGAATCTACTTTTACTAACAGTAGAGAAAAATTTAAATTAAAACAATTTAAAAGGAAAAAAAAAAATTTTTTTTTTTTTTTTCCTAAATTTTAAATCTCTGACAACAAACTCCGTCCCTAAAGTCAATTATTGAGATGAGACGTTGTTAACTTAATTTTTAAAAATCAGAGCAATCCGTCTTTAGCTAAGCTCAACTCTTTTTAACTTCAAAAACCTTAGTGACTGTAAAACAATCACGCAATCCCAGCAACTCTTATAAAGAAAGAAATTGAATTATCTCCGCCAGAGGATAATTAAAATAGCAAATATTTTTGTTTATCTGTACTTTCTACTGCTGTGGAGAGAAAACAACCTGTAAATATGCTGTGTGGACAACCCAAATACTTAAAGAACGTTTGTCTAGGGGTGTAATTATTTATTTATTTCCCTAATTCACAAGACAAATCATTCACACTCTACCTAGTTAGACCCAGACTAAATCAGACTCAAAATATCTTAACCCGGCTATACGATTGCCTCAAATGTAGCTCAAGATCCCAGAACCAGCCCACAAATATGTGTGCATCAAATGTATCTCAAAATAATCCCGGCGAGCCAGCCAAATATTGTCGTAAATTTATTTTGAGAGAAAAGAGTTGTAGAAATAGTGGTCCGGTTTAGAGTGGAAAATGATGATGGAAAGCTCAGTGATAGAAAATGTAGATATTAAATAGTTGCTTCACAGCGTGCTGGAGGAGAATAAAGACAGACTTATTTACGACAAATCGCTTCTCTCAATCTTCTCTTCCGCTCTCCTGGTCAAACAATTATTTGCCAGTTTTCCAGACTCGCATCTGCGCGCACACCGATTTGGTGTTTTTCACACACACAGACGATGTAGATACAAACTATATTAAACGAATAGGGGAAATGTTGGGCTGTGGGTATGTCCAACACCGTACTAAATGAGTTTATGTGATTTTATTCACTTTAAACATCAATCACTAACAAATATCAGGTATTATATAAATTATCATAAGTACACAAATGCAAATAACAAATTTGGGAGGGGTGAAGAAGATTGGTATCGACTAAGCCCTTCCCGCTTATTAGATAAAGATAAACCCAGTCCAGAGATAGATAATATCAGGAACACGGGTACGTTAACCTAACAGTGAAGTTAATTGCTCTGAAAGAGGTGTTACAAAGTTAGGTATAGGTGATAGAAAAAAACTGTTCTTCCCAATTGTTCTTCCCTTTACTAAGCAAATGGAAAGGAAAGGGAGGGGGGGTTTTAAACAGAGTTAACCAATTATCAACTCCCCCTTAAAGGAACAATGCAGGGAATACAGAAAAATTATATTACTAGGCAAGAAAGTTAACAACAGGTTTACAAAAGAAAACGATTAAAATTCCTGTCATTCATGCACACGCGTGAGGATCTACACTCATATACTCACACACTTACCGAATGCAGCCTCAGACGATCCATAAAAGTATATAAAAACAGCAAGTAATCTTTTGACATATGAACTGTCTAGTCCTTCGATGTCCCGCCCCAGATGTTTGCGAGGGTTTGTTGGTAACAAATATTCTCACTTATCGCAAGACTTGAAGACTAAGAGTTCTCGTGTTTTTATTATATATATAAAAGGAGTCTATGGGATGGCACTAACACAGTTCGGCACAGGGGTGAAAATGAAGTGGTCTCTTTTAATCCTCCGCTATGGTAAAATTCCTTCAATGCGTGATGATAGTTTTATTAAATCCAATTGAGGAAAAAACTAGGCTCAGTCACAGTCAAGAAAATATGTACTCTCTCACAGTAAACAGTAAATATGATATCGCTACTGGCGATGATTACCTTCCAGTTTATCTTACAGGTTTGTAAGGGTAATTTGATGATTATTCTTTTAAAATGTTCTTGGGTGGGCTTTATTTCATTTAATTCTGACAGCTAGGTCGCAAGGACCGCCACAAGATTATATTTTAAAAGAAATGTTTCTTCAATATGACTGGAAGTTTATAGGATGATTTCTTTATTTCTTTCTTTATTTAGCTGGGACCGCTGGTTACGATCACTCGCTTTGCACAGAATAGAAATCACTGCAAATATATATATAAAATCCAGGGGAAAATCTATAACAAGATTTCAATAAAGCTAGTGCTTCTGTAAAGGTCTGGCCAGCGAGTGATAACGTGTCTAGTCTTCATGGTCTATTTAGCTAAAATGGAATGTAAGTTGAGTGGGACATGATAAACTTGACAGCTTATTTGATCTCACGAACTTTTGGGGATCTGACCGCCAAATCAAAAGAAGAAACCGCACCCTGGTCTTCGTATCTCCGTTCGCTGCTGCCCGTTTCGGCTTCCCCGTTCGCTCGGTTCAGCGATTGACACCGAGACGCGAAATTAGCGGCAAGCAACTGCGTCTCGTATCAGGGACCACTACTGTCTTTGATAACGCCGATAGTCTCCCCTAAAATCCCTCAGTCTGTCTCTTTGATCTCGTCGCTGTATCTGTTTGATTCTGGCGACGCCCCCCACTGGCCAAGTTAATTAAAATAACTGCCTATGATTGTTCAAGAGATGTTAGTGGGCGTGATTTAATCTCTCCTTAAATCAATGCGATGACCAGACTGAACGATAGGTAAACTTTCCGCATATCAATCAGCAAACGTGTTTTGCCCTCTGTGTGGAACAATTGCATAGCTAATGAATCCACGTGAAAGAAGTCCCGTTATACAAGAATTACAACAAAGTTCAGGGTCAGCCGAGTTCGTCCATCACATTTGTCGCTCCATTTGTAATGTAATGCGTATTTGTCAATGTGCACCAACAGCTAAGCACTTGACAATTTTGAGGGATTTGTAAGTGGAAGAGAAGACACACCCCTAATTTTCTGCTGAATTTTTGAAAATTTCGCCTCTTCATGAATTGGTATAATTGTTTCAAGCGGAACAAAGAAGTAAGCCTATTTGTTTAAATCAGGTCACAGGAACTGTATGTGTAAAATTGAAATCTTCATGTCAGCGATAGTCAGCAATGGTATAAGTACAGAAGGAAATAAGTGGCAGTGATTATTTTGGAACGAAAAATAGTTTAATCACTGCCTGAGAGGCGAAGGGACAGTTTTGACGGAAACGACAGTGTTATTTTGGAGAGTAGCACGAAGGATGAAAAAGCGGTAATCAGTCTTGTTTACCTCGGCGCACTAATATTGTGTTATTCCGCCCCGTGATGAGTGTGCTGATCTGTCATCAATTAATCTGTGCTGTGTAGTTCAGCATGACTTTTGATACGAAAAGGATCGTCTTCCGGGTCTTGTAATGGAATAACAAGGCCATTGATTTGCTGGTGATCGGCTGAAATCGTAACATCTTGCCTGGGAATAGTGTAGGCAGTGAGAGAGGTATTTTCCTTTTCTACCCCTTGTACCAGTAGTGAAGAAGATCCGGTTCACCGTGTACTGAGAGCTGAGTTGCACGGAGGAGCTGATTTCGACATTTGACTGTGCTGTCTTGCAACGTGAAGTGTGTTGTTTGTGGTGTTCATCATTGAGCTGTGACACCAGGACTCCAAGCCTGCGAATATCTCAAGTGGAGCAGCGAACACAGGACATTGTTAAGTTCAGTTTATTATTAATTTAGTTGATTTCCAGTCTTCTGTTTACTTGACTTGTGCCACTGTTTCTCCTATCTTTTTTTTATATTTCTATTTATTTATCTGTTTATTTATTTTCCTTGATAAGGTTATTGTCCAGAACGAATAGTTTGTTTCTCCTTTCTTTTTTTTTCTCTCTTTCTTCAATAGAATTTCGTTGTTATATATTTGAACCCTATCTTGTCTGTTACTTCTACGTGGTGTACGAAACTTAGTTTATTTTGATACTAGTTCCTCTTAGGCCTTGCTTCGTAATATCTTGACTTTCTTCTGTCTATCACTTCTACGGTGTACCCGAAACTTATTTTATTTTTATATATTAGCTCTTGTTATTAGTTAAATATTGATATATTCATTCCTGTTTTCCCTTGCTGCAGGGTGCACGAGTAGAGCTCTTGGGTTATTTCATTGTCTAGTGTTTTGTTTTTGTTTCGTTCATATTGTGTGGTAGTATTTAATTTCGATTTCTGTATAAGGGTGGTTTTGTATGGTGAGCACAATCCATCTTTCTTCATTGAAGAAATGTGCCTTGTGTTGTCTTTAAAAGGTTTTGTGAGACAAATTGCGCTGTAGGGAACCCAGTCTGTCTAAGACTTGGAGAGTTGTGAAGCCTCGTGTAATTTGTGGAACAATTGTTGGCTTTAGTTGTTTATGTTTAGTTTGTTTACTTATTGTCTTGTATGTTAGTCTTTCTTTCGTGCTGTTTTTTTTTTGTCGTGAGTCTCAGTCCTTTGCTCTGTTATCCGAGTATATAAGTTATTTTACGATATCCTGTTTTGTTCGTTTCATAGGTTTGGGTGTAAATATAAGGTCTATTCTTACGTTCTTGGTCTATAACTTCCTCTCCACCGGCCTATCAGTTGTTGTAGTGTCGTGTGTTCTATGATTATCATTTCAGTCATCATACCATTTGTGTTAACATAAGACGACAAATTTTATTTTCCTCTATTACAGTTTGTAATGCCTACAGACTGATGTGAGAGATTGACCCAGTGTGTAGAGTTATTCAAAATCTGTTGTGTATGACAGACGTTCTTCATAGGTGGAAGGGCATCCACTATAGTTTTCCAGACACCATTTGACTTATCAGGTGGTATACGTTTTTTTTCCTTAATTCTTTTTTTTTGGGTTGCATCATATTGTTTTTCATAGTTATCACAGTTGATAAATAGTGCAGAATGGCTAGCCTCTTCGGTTTTATCACCAAGGGACAAGCACTTGGTAAATCAGAGGATGATCTTGAATTATGGAATGAGACAAAATTTGCGGATGCTGGGGAACTGAGGGAACGTAATGAGGAAAGAGATCTAAGGAAGTTAGAAATTGAGGCTGAAAGGGAAGCAAAGAAGGAAGACACAAGGAAAGCGGAAATTGAGGCTGATAGAGAAGGAAAAAAGGAAGAGACAAGGAAAGCTGAAAATCAGGCGGATAAAGAAATTACTTCGAAGAAACTGCAACTTGAGGCTGCTTGTTCTAGACCAGCTACTAAGGAGTCTACTCGTCCTTTCAAGCTGCGACTCCCGTCCTTTGTTGAGGGTGTCGATATAATGGACGTTTATCTAGAAAGGTTTCAACAAGAAGCAGTATTCTGGAAGAATAAGAAAGAGGAGTGGTCATCTCTGCTCAATAATTTACTCACTGGAAGGGCTTTAAAATGCATAATTGCTTTGCCAGTAGAGGATGGCATGAATTATGACACTGTGAAAGAGACACTTATTCGAAGATTTAGACTGGCAGCTCAAGGGTACCGTGATAGATTTAAGGAGGCTACTGCTACAACCAGCAATGACTTTAGTGAGTTTATTGAGGAAATCAAGTTGCTGTTCAATAGGTAGATTGAACTATCAGGTATTGTCAAAGATTTTGATGGGCTGTCTGACCTCATGCTACAAGACAAGGTTCTATCATCTTGCAGTCCAGAATTAGTGGCTTTTCTAGAAGAGCGAAAGCCAAAAGATGTAAATATTATGTAGGAGCTAGGACTGCAGTATGTCACTGCGCACCCTGGGAAGCCGATTCACAAGCAGTTAGTTGCTGAGACCTTTCCAGCTTGTGTGGCTCTGGACAAAATTGAGAAGAAGCCATTTATACATCCTCGGGTCCGCAGCTTAGACAGGTACGTTGATACAGATGGTGGACATAGAAAATGGAATGGCGACAGAAGATATTCTCCTAAGAGACACTACTTTTCATTTGGGGCAGGCTACAGTAGAAGGGGTTGTTATAAGTGTGGCCCAATGCGTCATCTATCTTATCAGTGTGGGAGGAACCCAGAGAGGTGTCCATTCAACCTGCAAAGATGTCCATATGCCAGCCCAAAGAAAAATTATCATGTCAATCCAAGGAGAAGCCTTTACAAGCACCAAAAGACAGATTCCCACTGCCCCAATTGTAATGAGAGAAGAAACAGTCGAAAAGAGAGCCCAAAGAAAAACACTGAACATGCAAATTCAGTTAATAACGAGGAGTGTGAAGGGTGCACACCACTGTTCGAGTCTGATGGCAAGCCTATTTTAATATGTGGCCACACTTTGCCTTGCCTTTCACCAGCTGATGAGAATGGTAGCTTAACTTTACATAACGGTTTTGTGGAGAATACACCTGTATCTGTTTTGAGGGACACTGGGTGTTCAACCATTGGCATAGGGAAGATATTGATTAAGGATACTTGTTATATTGGAAAGATGGCCAAATGCATTACATTTGGTGGTAATGTCGAGTACTATCCACTGGCTATTCTGCAGATCGACACCCTTTTCTTGTCCAGTAGAGTTCGAGTATGCGTCCTTGACTCTTCCGTCGCTGATCTCATTATTGGAAATGTTAATGAGGTTTTTGATTGCACCAGTCAGGATATTGAGGAGTGGGAAAATGTACATGATTTGTTTGCTAACGTATAAATGGCGAAGGCTCAGACTAGGACAAATGATGCAAATATTATGACATTGCAACCCAGTAATATCACTTTGGTGCCTAGAGTTGCTGGAATTACAGCATCTGATTTCACAGACATGCAGAGGCAAGACATTTCACTTCTACCTTTGTTTTGGTTGGCTGAGTCCAGGAACATACGGCATACCAAGTCTGCTCGATACTGGTTTGAGGTTAGGAACTCCATTCTAATCAGGTGCTTCACGGGGCAACATTCAGTCATTAGGCAGGTTGTTATTCCAGTGGAATTGAAGAATACAGTGTTAAGGACAGCACATGATATCCCTTTTGCGGGTCACATGGGTATCGTGATAACTCACTGTAGAGTGTTGTCCCAGTTTTACTGGCGTGGATACAATAGGGATGTGAAGGTTTACTGTCGGTAGTGTAAAGTGTGTCAGAAGTCAACCCAGAAAGGAAGGACTCCCAAGACACCATTAGTAGCAACGAATTTGGCAGTTTGCCCTTTTCAGAAGGTTGCTATAGACATTATTAGGCCCCTTCCAGTTATGTCTCATCGGGGGTGTAGATTTATTCTAACATTGGTTGATCTATGTACGAGGTGGCCTGAAGCATTGCCAATGAAATCCATCACATCAAAGGAAGTAGCAGAGGCTCCAATGAGCTTATTTAACAGATTACCGATGTGGATTATCTGATTTTAGTCCAAGGGAAGGAGAAGATTTTTCATGTTAATATGCTAAAACCATTTGTAGTACGTCCAACTGAACTGGAACCAGTTGTGAACGCTGTTCTTGATAGTACAGTTACTGTAGCTATTGCAGCAGTCATCGAGGAAGATGGAGAGAAAGGTGAGGTCAACCTCCACATCCCACTATTGCCATTGGTTGCTTCGGAGTCATGGAGAGATGTAGAGGTCTCTGCATCTCTCCCACAGCATCAGAGGCAACAGTTACAGTCATGGGCTCTGCGAATTTCAAGATGTGCTCACAGATATTGCTGGAAGAACTGATTTAGTTGAGCATGATGTCAAACTGACCTGTGGAGAGCCCATCCAGGTGAGACCATATCCTATTCCAGTACATTATACTTCTGCGGTTGAGAAAGAAGTGAATGATATGTTACGCGTAGGAGTTATCTCCCCAACTGAATCATCATACTCATTTCCCATGGTCATTGTGCGAAAGAAGGATAAATCCCTACATATATGTATAGACTTCCGCCGCTTGAATAGTGTCACAGTGATAGATGCAGAACCTATGCCCAACCAAGAGGTCCTTCTATCCCAAATAGCGGGGGTAAAGTATTTTACAAAACTTGACTTATCCAGAGGGTATTGGCAAATTCCCTTAGCAGAAGGCGCTAGGCCACTTACGGCATTTTGTACCTCTCAGAGTCTTTTCCAGTTTAATTATATGTGCTTTGGACTGGTGAATGCCGCTGCAACTTTTGTGCAAATGATGAGAATGCTTTTGAGGGGACAGAACGATGTTATCACATATATTGATGACATCTGTTTGTTTCATGACACTTGGGATGAACATGTAGAGGGTTTTAAGTCACTGTTATCATGCCTTCGGGTGCATAACCTTACAGCAAGACCCAGTAAGATTAAGGTGGGGTTTCATGAGTTAACGTTTCTGGGGTATATAGTAGGACAGGGTGTTTTAAAACCAGTTGATCAGACAGTTGGAAGAATTTTGAATTTGCAACCTCCAAAAACAAAGAAACAAGTACGTAGTTTACTCGGTCTGATAAAACTTTTATCATAAATTTATCCCCAGGTTCTCCTCATTGTCGGCAGCTCTGACATCACTCACTCAAAAGTGCACGCCGAACAGAGTGGTCTGGACGGAAGAGTGTGATAGAGCACTGTGGAAAATCAAGACTCTATTCTCCAGCAAGCCCATTCGTCTACTGCCAGACTTGGTTAACCCTTTGTACTGAGGACTGATGCTTCTGCAGTGGGCATTGGTACATGTCTTATGCAAAAACATGATGGGTTTCTACATCCTGTTATGTATGTCAGCAGGAAGTTGCTTCCAGCTGAAACGCGAAATGCCACTATAGAGAGAGAGAGAGAGTGTGTTTAGCTATTATTTGGGCTGTTTCCAAACTATCTAGGTATTTGTTAGAATCTCATTTTGTGCTGGAAACGGACCATTGTCCATTGACTTTTCTTAAGTCATCTAGATCACCAAATTCGCGTTTAACAAGGTAGTCGTTGTTGTTACAACAGTACAACTTCATTGTTTTTCCCATTCAGGGTAAAATAAATGTTCTTGCCGATTCTTTATCGAGATTATGAACAATTGCTTGTAGTAAATGCGAGTGGTCGTTTTTTTTACCACCATTTCCACGGTAGTATCTGGTACTTGTACATGAGTAATGTTTTGTCAACTGTTTTCTGCATGATTTTTGTATAAGCTATGTTCTGATGGTATGTTGTGTATCCAGTACAGGTTTATAGAATATATATTCTCCGGTATGGTAGAATTTGACGACATTGATGTAATGTTTATCACCGTTTTTTGTGTAATTAGAGTTGCATCATTTTTGCCACACAGTTGCTATTGTATTGTTCTAGCAACTCGGTTCTATTGTAATTTTGTTGTTTTGTTCAGCATATTATTATTGATCATTTGTAGATGGCATATTTTCACACTGATGCAATAGATTTTGCTCACACATGTAATCATAGGTTTTGGATGGTTGGGTTCCTGATATCTACCACCCATCCAATGAAAAACTATGTTTTTCACTTGGAGAGGGAGGGGTGGATGTTCGAACCGTTTATAGAATAAATGTCAGTACTCATGCTCCGACGGGAGCTAGATGTGTTTATGTAAGTTTTTTTTTTTTTTTTTTTTTTCGTACGCCCGCTAATACTCGAGGCGAAATCTCAGGTTATTATTTATGTCTAACCTGACATTGATTTTACGTGAGTATCCCTTTATTTCTTGTACAGAGACAGGTGTCCCTCGCCATTCAGGCAAATACTCTCCGATTTCGGAGGTACCCATTGCAGCTGGGTCGGCTCAGGAGCCGCCAGTTCCTGGTCGACGACACTCCTTCAAATGTCCTCGCCAGGTCTCGAGTTAATCCAGTTCAAATCCCGGTCGACGAAAAATCCTCAAATGCCGTCGCCCGGGTTTGATCCTGTATCACCCGGTCGCCAGAGCGGTGTTGTAACCACTACGCTAGCGCGGCTCCCCTTGTAAGTTGTGAGTTGAAGTGAGTGAATGTTAAGTTTGACTGTGGGCATGAATGCATTAGTAGCAGTAAGCGTTAATGTCGAGTTCACGGGCATGACTGAGTTGTTGTGAACGAATTGGTGGTGAAGACTGGTCAGGCGTGAAAAAGGTCATATGTGGGAAGGGATTCGAGAGAGAGATTTTAGCGAGGAGAGATTATGTGGAGAGTTAAGGCGAATTGGGTAAAGGAAAGTAGAAAATATATTGAGATATAGTGTAATTCGTTCCATTAGATGAGATGCACATGAGATGTTTTTGAACGAGATTTATTATGTGGAGAGTTAAGGCGAATTGGGTAAAGGAAAGTAGAAAATATATTGAGATATAGTGTAATTCGTTCCATTAGATGATGTTCCAATTATGCACATCATACATTGTGCTTTTCTTGTGATTTTTGGCCAAAGCGGAGGTCTGCGTGTGTCATTGTGTTCATGATAAAGTATGTGACATAAAGTTGTCGGATATCGTACCCGTACCTATGTGTTGGAGTTCAGTGAGTTAATAAGCTGTGAATAACGAGCCATGTTTGTCGCTCCATTTGTAATGTAATACATATTTGTCAATGTGCACCAACAGCTAAGCACTTGATATATATATATATATATATATATATATATATATATATATATATATATATATATATATATATATATATATATATATATATATATATATATATATATATATATATATAGAAATATTATATATATAGATGTATATGAACACACACGCACCTATATATATATATAGATGCGTGTGTGTACATATACATCTATATATATATAATATTTTCAGATTTATATGCTATACTTCTACTTTATTCATCTTCTTCTTATGACTGATCACTTTCATCAAATGTCACCCATTACAATCATCCACTCAATTTTTTCTCCAGTCCCCCTCTCTCTGTCCTCCATTCACAAATAGATTCATGTGGATGTCGTTGAGTTTGTTCGTTCGTGTTGTTTTAAACTTACCCAATGTCAATTACCACATTATTAATTATCATTAGTTATATCACTATGGGTTTGGTTGTTTGTTTCTTTGGTTTTATTTAAAAAGTGCTTAATTTCAATTTATTAGATATTTCATTGCCTTTGTTTTGAACTTTCCTCATTCCAGTGTCACCAAACTATACATCTTCTGTTGTTACATCTGTTGAAGCCTGTTTCTCTAAGAAATCTCGCTTTTCGTTTCTTTTTCGCATTTTTTAATATCCGTCAGTATTTATTGTAACATCTTGGCTTCAGGCGATTTGATCTCAGCCACGTTCTTTTTTCTACCCTGGGCAAGCCAGAACAATGCAATCCATCTGTTGCCAGCCGTTTCGTTTTCTATCAACTTGAGTACTCTTTCTGCTCTGCTTACTGCACTGGTATTGGTTCAGCCTTGTCTAGCACATCCACATGAATGATCATGAGAGGAAATGAGATTTAAGGAGCAGACTCTGATATGTGAGAAAATCTAAGCAGACAGGCCGACCTAAGGCTGATTTAACCAATTTGACCCAGCCGGGCCACATTACCAGAGGAGGCCCAGATTTTGTATGCCACAACACGTTTTGGAGAACAAAAATTAGATGACTTTAAAAAGAAAGGGCTTTATGCAAAAATACCCGTTTTATATGTGGGAAAACGTTAACAATTACCAAACAGAAACAATTTCTCATCGGTAGGTACATCTTAACTTATATATATATATATATATATATATATATATATATATATATATATATATATATATATATATATATATATATATATATATATATATATATATATATATATATATATATATATATATATATATATATATATATATATATATATATATATATATATATATATATATATATATATATATATATATATATATATATATATATATATATATATATATATATATATATATATATATATATTAGTAAATAAATATTAGACAAACATAAAGGTATGTTTTCAGGCACTCGTAAGAAATAAAGAAGTATAACACTAGACAACAGAAAAACAACAGACGTGAGTGGCTTACCCATGACTCGAACCCAGGAGCTTTCGAGCGACAACCCTGCCTACCTATGCAAGCGAATCACACTATCCTCCCTGCCATCAAGGCATCACCAAAAAAATGATGCTTCGATGACGGGTCATTAGTGCGACCCGCAAGACATAAAATAATTAAAAGTTTAGGGGCCCCACCAAAGTGGTCAAAATCAGACCCCCAATGGCTAAGGCCGGCACTGTAAGCACATCTAAACATGCCTTTTCTACTCATCTGTTACCTTTCGTCAAAACAAAGCTAAAACTGCACCGAGTTGCAATGAAGCGCGTTCTTTTATTTGGAACAGTCAAGAAGAAAATACATCGGAAACAAGAAAACACACTGTGTTGTAGTTTATGGTCTAAGAAAGGCAACCAAATTAATGTTGATGAGGAGAATAGTAGTAACGTTACTCAGGCCAAAAAAAAAGTACACGGGAGAGGGTTCACCACAAACACTGATACAGCATAAGCACAGAGTGCGTACTGTGGCGCAGCAAAACATCAAAAAAGCATTTGAGAGAATACAACGTGTCTCCCTAGTACTGCTTTATTCTACTTCGGCTTGTTTTGAGAAAACCTTGTTCAAAGATTTTGGGTCACTAGTTGAAGAGAAGAATATATCACATTAAAATGACATTTTTTTCATGATGATCCAAACTAGTAACTGTAAAATATTGTGAAGGATGATATATTAAACTTTATTTTGTCAATTTATGACCTCAGGTCGATCTAGGTCAAAAGTGGAGATGGAATTAAGCAGTTCTAAGACAACATAAATTTAAAACTCTTTCAGTCCCAAGCAAAAAAGTGGCCCAAACAAAAATGGCCACCCCTGTGCGTTTTTATTGTTGTTGTTTGGAAATGATTTTTATTTAAATGTTCATATGAATAAATAACTTTGTTGTTGTATATGAACAATATTTCCGGTCGGAAATGACGTTTTGGGTTGTTAAAATTAGAAAATAGCTCTAGACAGGAGCAAAAGATACGAAAGCCACTTAAATAGCTATTATAAAGTCGATTGGGACATTCATAAATTAAAATCAACAAAAACACGATCTTGCAAGAATTTCAGCAACGGGGCATAGTATTTTCCAGGAAGCATGTGAAAAACTCTAAATTTAATGAAAAAATGAATCCCAGGTTTCTAGGTACTAGAACGATTATCAGATACGATATATATAATTTGAAAACAAGACCAAAACAAAATCATCAAAGATCACATCAACATTTAAGATTACAAACGGAATAACCAATAGATATTCCACAGCGAGACAACAACCAGAGAAGAAGACACTATGACGTAGTCCCAGTAAATGCAAATCAAAGTGCAAAGGAAGAAAGTAGTCCGGAATAAACATACGAACACGGAGTAGGGAGTAATCGCATAGTGACCAGAGCAGAAATACATCAAGAACCCAAAACAACACCAAATAAGCGACACGCAGCTGCAGACAGTATTTACCCAGAACCAGAGAGAGAGAGATAGGTGTGCAACGAAATCAAAGAGAAGGGGAAATAGAGGATTTGGATGCACTCTACAGACATGCAAGAGTAGAAGAGAAAACGAGAAATCAGAAAACAATCACAGAAGAGGCAGAACGATTGAGGAGTCAACGGAAAAATTCAGAGATCGAAAGCTATATCCAGCTCAGGTAATATATACAGAGATTGAAGGATAGAGAAAATAGGGTGAACAAACATCAACAAAAAATAAGGAGAAAGTTGACGGATACACAGGGTAATCTGCAGGTACTGGAGGAGGCAGACAAACACGTGGACGTGGAGGCACAAGAGGACATGGAGCAGGAATTACGCAGACACAGAAGAGAAATTGGACTTCGGCCGACGACGTGCCGTTAGCAAATTTGAGGAATAAGACACAGCCAGAGGTGCGCCTAGGATGAAAGGGCAGACAAAAAGCAGTAGAGGAAGAGGATAGACCGAGAAGGAGGAAAAGTGGGCACAGGGTTAATAGTGTAGATTACAGGAGAGAACGGAAATGAACTCTGTAAGATTCAGAAGAGGTATTGGTGTAAATCCACTAAGACAGTGAGTTGTCAGAGGAATAAAGTGACAGCAGTCACAGAAACAGGAGATCAAAAAAAAAAAAAGAAGGAAGAATAACAAAGGAGATTAAGAGGCAGGGAGACGCTATAGAAGTAAGAGTAGAAGAAGAAATAAGAAGACGAAAGGAGAGAGTAAGGATCGAGGGGGGGGGGGTGCCGATCCAATAGTAGAAACCACTCTGGGAAGCTCACAGGAGAAGAGAAATGGAGAGAAAGAGCAGTAAGTGGAAGACGTTAGAAAGAGTGGAAACGAAAATCACAGAGTCGATAAGCAGCAATTGGCATTGGAGATGTTTAAATTACTTTCAAAGTAGGGAGAAAGGGTCATAACTGTGAGAGGAGACTCAAAATGTATGAACTAACTATTCGCTGCGGTTGTCGAACCTATGAAAAGGTTAGTTGAGGTCGCTCCTCGCCGAACATAAAGAGGTCTCAACACTTTGAGCAACGGAGTGAAGCAAATTGAGGGTAAACTGCAGATGAGAAGAAAAGGAGGAGAAATTGCAATGAGGGAATTTATGAGACGAGGAAGAAGTTTGATAGGTGGAGAAGATAGATACTGAGAATATGGAGATGTCTGAAATACTGTGACAAAGGTATTGAGAAGTAGAAAATGGAGATATTGAGAATTCAGTGATTATAAGGAGAGATGAGAAGTAGGAGTATTAAGGTTGAGATAAAAAGAAAAAGGAGAAATAGTACAAGAATATGCTATTAGATTCAAAAGTTGTAATAGTACTTACATCGGTCAAACGGGCACACGACTGGGCGACCGATTCTGCAGACACCTCTATGACATCTCTCAGTTGAAAGCCACACCTGTGGCCATCTACTTCAATGGCCCTGGCCACCATGGTGCCACTGACATCCAGGTGACAGCCATCAGATCCTGTTCCTTGGACGCCAACAGTCGGTTTCGCCTGGAACAACGCCTCATCCTTCTTATGGGTTGCCTTAAACCCCACTGTTTGAATACCCAACATTCTTTTATTTGAGGCATCGTTTTCTATCTAGTCCCAGTTGGATTATGACTTTCTACTATGACTGCGATCACCCATATTTTTTTTAATCACTTTTTTCTCACTTTAATTTTATTTTTGTTTATTAATTATTATTTTATTCCATTTAATTATAATTTCTAATTTTTTTTATCTTTTCATTTTTTATTTAATTTAATTTTTTTTGTTAATTTTTATTTTTATTAGTTTTTAATTTTTTTATTTATTCACAAATTTTTTATAAAAAAAATATTTATTTATTTATTTTTCGTAATATTTTTTTTTATTTCCTCCCCCCCTTTTTTTTCTCTCACTCTGTTTTCCAGTCCTTGTTTTCATTATTTGTTATTTTTTGTTTTTAATGTATTATCCACTTCCGCTTTCCGGTTTAGTGGAAACAATCTTTGCTCCACCATGTGACTGGACATAAGGGAGTGTTTTTTTTTCACTTATTTTTATAGTTTCATGTTCTCTACTTAATTCTCATTGTCTTTCTCTCCTGTCTCTTGTTCGTTTGTCCCTGACGAAGGCCTTGTGGCCGCAACGTAGGTTTTTCTTGTCCTTTCTCTTTGTAAGACGTATTACTATTTGTGTGTTTTTGTATATATATATATTTTTTTTTTTCATTCTACAAGAATCAAAGAAAAGTGGGGGAAGAAGAACTGAAGAAAGTAGCTCAAAGAGGATAGTTATGAGGAAAAGGAGGTACAGAAAACAGGAAACCTAGACTAACGGGAAAGGTTAGTGCGCCGGTGGTCATACTCTGAGAGTAAGTTTAGGTCAAGCCTCACAGTTCATAAACAGAACTGTCAGCAATCCAGGGATGGGGTGATAAAGAAAAGAAGAAAGGAGTAAGGAGAGGACATGGGAGCCGCGCTGGTGTAGTGGTTACCAAACTGCGCTGGCGACCAGGTGACCCAGGATCAAACCAGGGCGAGGACATTTTAAGTTTTTCGTCGACCGGGATTTGTACTGGATTAACTCGAGCCCTGGCGAGGACATTTGCCGATACCTCTTCTGAATCTTCCAGACTCCATTTCCGTTCTCTCCTGTAATCTACACTATTAACCGTGTGCCCACTTTTCCTCCTTGTCGATCTATCTTCTCGGCTCCTGAGCCGACCCAGCTCTAATGGGTACCTCCGAAATCGGCGAGTATCTGCCTGAATGGCGAGGGACATCTGTCTCTGTACAAGAAAAAAAAAGGGATACTCACGTAAAAATCAGTCTCAGGTTAGACAGACAATGATAGGAAACTCTTTATAGAGCGATACAACAGGAAGCAATCTGATCATCAGAAGTGTTCCCCCCGTCCGACAAGTGTTTCGGCCCGATATACTCCTTTACACTCTAAGGGGGGCGGGCCCACTTGGGTCATGACTCCCAAGCGTCTCAGCCTCCTGTTGTCTTGTATCGAAAATGAACCCATTTCACTTATGGTAGCAACTTTAAAATCCACAACTCCGCCAGCCGTGGAGGCAATTGTGAAAGTAACAAAGAGAAGACAAATTATTTATTTTAATGTGTCTTCTACTTTTTCGTGGTGGGTTACTTTCCCTTGCCTCCCTCACTCCGAACACTTTGCGACAATGCAGATATATTATGTCGCCGAAGATTTCCAGCTTCTTCTCCAAAGTTATCTGCTTCAGGTTGCTATCCAAATCTTTTGCCAAGGCTTCTGTAGCGAGAGGTTAGGATGTTATGAATTAAAGGTATCCTGGACAAATAGGTGTATCAGATGATACCAGGATAGTGCCAGATATGAGACTGGTCTTATAAGCAATACCCCCTTCTCTGAAAAGAGCAAGGGTGTATAGACATCCAAGTGGGGTCAAGCTATGTAAGTTCCCAGAGAAGATGATGATGTAGTACTCTGAGTCCCTAACTGCTACCTCTCATGATCCTACAAAGATATTGATTAAATGTTTTGTTTTACTTGGCTAATTATCTAGGGGGTAATTTTAATTATAATAGGTAGTAAATTCCAATACAGAACTTAAACTTTAATAAAATTATCAAGCAAGTGCCTTGAGAACACACTCTGCAGCTCAAGGCTTGGAAGCTCGGCGTAGTTCTGGGTTTCTGTAGAACTCTAGTCACCCACAGACTTCCTCAACAATGACAGGTACTTACTTCGCAATAGTGAGACAGAACCATCAGGCACACAAAACACAAGCTGACAGGCCATCAAACGGCATCTAACTCTGCTGTCAGGTCAGAATGGCAAAAGACTTGGTATGCACAGTCCGCTAGATTTTCCTACAGCTTGGTTTGAATTTCAAAATAGTGGCGGCTTTCCTGATTTCCCCCTTTCTATATATAGCGTTGTGTCCGGCCAATCGGAAGCACAGTCCAAAAGTATCTTTAAGAATTAAAACTTAGGCGCATTTCAGACTGCTCGTATAAAGGGATTAATTTTAAATATTTTATATTACAGTTATTATTGGACCGATTTTAATTATTTAAAGTGATAATTAAACGGCCAGTTGATCTCTATCGTTCTATATGGATATTCGTTAGCTAATTCCTGGCATTTCAATCTAAGTAATTTTTAAGTATTTAAATCGGGTACCACCCTGATGTGAAAATATCACTAAAACCAATTTTTCGCTTTAATTGACTTACTTTTATGAGGCTGACTTTGTACCTATTTATTAAGTGATATATCAGATGTTATAATAGCTATGTATTTATTTTTATTTATCGCTATTCTTAAAGAAATAAATTAACTCCTTCCCGTCAAAAACACAAAATAGGCCCCTTCTGCTTAATCTAAAATGTATCTTTATAGACACTTGAAAAGGAGCGTTCTGATTGGCCATTACATTTGGACCTTTTATCCTAGATTGAGCGCGGAAATTGTGACCGTGTTGTTTATACAGATTCAAATTACGACAGCTTCGTCTAGCTGTTCCCAAAGCCCTTTTGCACTGGCAGGTGGAAACTTGATTGCATCTCTCTTCCCGTCCAAGAAGTTTGTGAGATCATCATCTGGCAGATCAACTTGAATGTACTCAGCACTGTGGATTGACTCCTGGCTGCGTTCTTCTAACGTCTTATCCGTCGAGACAGAGCGCTGTTGATCTCCCCCTGATAAGCTCCCACACCCCTTTTTCGTTCTGTGGATTTTCATTCCTCTCTGAGTAGAGGATTCCCTACCACAGGCACATGGAAATTCCAGCCGTTGTTCAGAGCTCGAAGTCCGTGTAACGGGATGGTCGATTCCAATGAGGCGCCTGTGGATTCATCATTCCCCCCCCCCCCCCCTTTTCGGTGAATCCTGGGGGCATCTATCATTTTTGGGTCCTGTAGCAATTGAATAACAGACCTGCAATTGTAGTAGGCCAAAGAGTTATTCTGTAGGGGCGTTTTCTACAAATATGTCGCAGATGCTTCATGGTTGGAAATGATTGGTGTTATACACATTTGATGTTTTCCTGCCCTTTTGGAATATACGGCTGCTGTCAGTTTGTGAGTTGAATATATATTACTTTAACTTCTTGCCCATACCTTCTGAAGTGTGCACATACATCATAGCATCGTTGCAGTTATAAATGGTTCTATCAAGACGGAACTCAAGACTGAGAGTTTCTTATCGTGAATAACCTATAATCACCACCTTTCAAGGAGCATAGGTCTTCAACAAACTTATATCAAGTCTTCCTAGATTAGATGCAAACGTTATATTCCTAAAACATTGTCTAAAATCAAAGATTACACGACTGTCAGTTCATAAAGAGGAGATTATTGCAAGCCAGAGTTGCCATCAGCTCAAGATCTTTCTGTCTTCTCCATGTGTTGTTCATGTCTGTCTCCAGTTCTCTTCTCCATGTGTTGTTTGCTTGTCTTCCATCTCTCTTACTCCAGAGAATTCATAACACGGATTGCCTTATAATTCTATCAACATGTTTCATAACAACAGGTGAATAACGCCACAAAAAATGTTTTTTTTCCTTCTGTGGTCCTTGGCCACTGACTGACGAAGCACATAGTGACTATCACGTGTTGCCACGTGACTATCACGTGTTTTGGTGTCTTGTAGGGCATCAAAAAACGGTCCCCACTTTGCTCAGTGGGCAGCCATCCTTCGTGGGGTGCCCCAACTCTGGTTCTGGTCATCTCTGCTTCCACAGTTCTCCGCCAAGTTATTTCTTATACTCCTCTCTTTCGCCTTCCTGGGGTCCATAGCATGGTACTTGCAGATCAGTCTCACAAAGTTTTTATTCACGCACAACAACAAGTTCGGCAACCATTAGAACATAGTATTAACAATAATGTCACACTTTGATTTTAGTGATTTATTATACAAAGATTGACATGATATGCTTTGGCGTGTACGAATTATGACTCAGCAGAAGACAAGTCGAGCTTCTTATGAAATAATGTTCTTTTTTTTCACGCCCGCTCCGGAGCCCACTTGCCCTTAGAACTCAGGTCGGTCGCCCTTGCCGGCCAACCATAAAGCTGTCTCTGTTTATATTCACATAATTCATTCAGAAAAAGAGAGACACAGAGAGACAGACACAGAGAGAGTGAGAGAGACAGAGAGAGAGATAGATAGAGAGAGAGAGAGAGAGAGAGAGAGAGAGAGAGAGAGAGAGAGAGAGAGAGAGAGTTAGAGTTCGACAGACGGACAAATGTGTAGTTATTAACATACATGCAACCACTTACACATTGTGACACCTGAGTTTTAAATTCTTGTCTATTATAATATCAGAAAATAATAATTTTGTGACTCGATTGTTTCAAATGACATGGACTTTCTTAACAAGTGTCAATTATTCGCAATAATTAGCACCGTGCTAAAAAAAAAAAACTGAGTCAAGGACAACAGACAAATCACTTGTGCCAAAGTTTCAAGTTTGTATCAACATTTATTGTTTACAGGTCGCAGCGACCGGGTAACCAGCTTGACATTTGTCCCACAGGATCTAAATTATTTGTACAGTAAGAGGTTCAGTTCCCAATCTTGTCTAACATTGAGAGTTCCGTTTTGACAGTTTGCGAGATTTTTACTCAATTATTTGATTCTTGTATGGTTTCATTTGCTTAGCACCCAATATTTAAGGTGACCAGACGTCCCAGTTTTTCCGGGGCAGTCCCGATTTTCGACCATTTTTGATAATTTGTCCCGACTTTTTTCGATGCAATCCGGGACGCCAATTTGTCCCGGTTTTGGACGAATTTGTCAATTTGGCATAAATCTCACAGATTAAAACAAAAATTATTATTCCGTGGCTGACATGAGGGAATTTTTAATTATTAGTGAACTGGCGCCGAAACAGCACAAGAGGTTATCAGGACCGCGAATTAGTTTTGTAGTTCCAATGTGATATTCGCAGCTATTTGAAATTTTAGGTAGTGGTAAAGTACCAAGATTTTGCATACGGTATACGTTTATTTAATTTAAACGGTGAACTATTTGTGCATATTTTGTTATTGTTGTAAGAAAATGGTACCAAAGCGTAAATGCAGTTTCACTGAAGATTTACAAAAGGAATATCCGTTTATTAAAAAGAGTACATCAAATTTCAATGTACGATGCAATATATGTGCCTCCGGGTTTTCGATAAGCATAGTAGACGTGGTGATATTAAGAACCACATAAGCAGCGAGAAACATAAGAGAGCCGTCGTTACAGCTGCATCAAGCTCGTCGTTAACCACTTTCTTCAGAGCTGATAAAATTGGTGACCAAGAAGAGCAATTAGCTGCTATAGAAGGCGCCTTTGCATACCATACAGTGCTACACAATCATACTTTCAGGTCTATGGATTGCACATCAAAATTACTTCAGGTTACTTTAGAGCCAAAATGTGCATGTGCACGTATGAAAACAGAAGCCATTATTCGAAATGTCTTGGCACCCCATATTCTAAATGAGTTAAGGTGTGACCTAGAAAAGTCTACATTTATTTCTGTACTGACAGATGCATCCAACCACAAAGAATTCAAGTTTTTTCCTTTGCTTGTCAGATACTTTGATCACAGTAATGGAGTGAAAATTAAAATATTAGAGTTAGTCATTGCCAGGTGAAACATCTGATATTGTAAGTAGTTTTCTTAATGACTGCATAACTGAAAATGGTTTAGACAGGAAAGTAGTTGGATTATGCTCAGACAACACAAATTCCAATTTTGGAGGTGCTGAAAGGAAAGGACAGAACAATGTTTTCAAAAAACTGCAAGAAAACCTTGGACATGGTCTTATAGGAGTTGGGTGTGCAGGTCATATTTTCCACAACACTGTTCGAACAGCTGCAGATGTACTGCCTGTTGATGTCGAGCTGATTATTGCTAAAATTTATCTACTCTTCAAATCATACACAGTACGATTTGAAAGACTCAAGGATTTTTGCCAGTTTGTGAAAACAGACTTTTTTTTCTGTCTTCCTGGAACAAATGCTGCCACAGAAAGAGTGTTTTCTTTGATGAACTGCTTATGGGCAAGTGATAAAACACAGCTAGGTGTTGAAACTTTGAAAGCTATGTTGACAACCAAAGTGAACTGTGAGGAAACATGTGTCGAGTTTTTTTAAGATGCTGCTTGCAAAGAAGGACCTATTGATAAAAATCCACTCATCTCAAAAGTACAGTAACTCAGCTTCACCTTAAGTAAGGATTATTGATGTTTTTCTCTCTTATTAGTTTAAGTAGTTAAACTTATACAGTAAAATGTATGGTATTCAATGTTATTCAAATAAATATATATAAAATGTATATTATTTTAAATTGACATCAACTTGATTTTTCCGGGACATGTCCCGACTTTTGACCTGTTCTTTACCCTTTTGTCCTGATTTTTTGCATTGAAATAGGTCAAATCTACTATTTTGTCCCGGATTAGGGTGTTGAAAATATGGTCACCTTACCAATATTGCCACCCAGTTCTTTGTTTCTTATGCGATGTCTTCCTTGTAACATCTTGTGTTGCCATAATCGTGTGCGTGTCTTATGTGAGTCGTGAAACGAGTGTGTGTAACCTCACTACTTTGTTAAATCCCTATGTCGACAGCCCACCCAATCAACGCACAGTTGCTGAGCCGGAATAAATTACCTGAAGTTACGCCAGGAAAAACTTAAGCCCTTTTTTTTCGGATGTGGGTCGCGGCCATCTTGTTAACGCAATATGGCGGAAGAAAACTGAATAAAATTAGGCTGTACGAGCATAAGACGAAACTGCAGGCAACCAATCAGCCTGCTCCGCCAGGAACCAACCAAACGCTTTCCTTAACCAGTAGAAGTTACTTTACCTGCCTATATAATCGGGCGAGATTTTATGCTAAAACACGGAACACCAGACACGAAGCCAGAGATACCGACCGACTGAAGAGAGGAGCTGTCAGCTTTGATTTATAGCTTACCTGAGGGCATTGACCTGCAGCCTGCTTCGCTAAGTCGAGTCAAAATCTGGCCTGTTTAAATCTTGGAGGGTAGATATAATTTACTATAAACTGGTAGGAAAATAGGCCTACAGCAGATACACCTGTATGTATATATATATATATATATATATATATATATATATATATATATATATATATATATATATATATTTATTTATATATTTATTTATTTATTTATTTATTTATTTATTTATTTATTTATTTAACATATATTGTTTTAATATGAACGTATCAGGTTACTGATTGTATCTTGGGGAATTAGGTATAATGATTGTATTTCCTGATATGGATTGATGAAGACGAAGACTAATAGGACTCATACTTCAACCTGTTGTCTCCTATACTTCAATCTATTATCTCAAACCAACTGCAATATAACCAAAACAGTCCTTGTTAGGACTCAATCTATTGTCTCCTATAACTTAATCTATTGCTTCACATAACTTCAGTCTATTATCTCAGATAAAACCAACTGAAATATAACCAAAACAGTCCTTGTTAGGACTCAATCTATTGTCTCATCTAACTCCAATCTATTGTCCCATATAACTCCAACCTGATATAACCAAACAGTCCTCGTCGCATATACTCCTATCATCAGAACACAACAATATTGTTAGGATATATTATAGCACTTGTCAGAGAGGGCCTGGTATATTATAGGGGGAAGGACATGGTTGTATCACACCTAGGTGTACATATTATTGGATGTATTCATGTATTGAATACATATTATTGGATGTATTCTTGTATTGAATTTATATTATTGGATGTATTCATGTATTGAATTTATATTATTGGATGTATTCATGTATTGAATTCATATTATTGGATGTATCCATGTATTAATTTGTCAGAAAGAATGTTTTGCAAGTAGACACCTGTCTTGTCTCGCTATTGCTAAATCATACTGAGCCATGTTGTCATTCATCCTACATGCAGACACCTGAGACACGCTCATATCATATACAATAGAAATAGGTGGGCTTGAGGACAGAAATTAGCCCCTATTTTTCCTTGTTACAGGTTTTATTCGTGTCATCAAACCTGAGGTCGTATGTCCAGTCAATCCAGCTGCCTGGAACTTCACAAAAGCATAGAGATTGTACCTGAGATACATCTTTAGTCCCCCTCAGTCTTGGGTGGGCTAACGAAACGACAAACAGCGGGTGTTTTGTGTCAACCAAACCAAGAAGGACAGAACTTTTAAGAGATGAGTACACAATAGTACCATTTCTGTCAGCATTGTGAGCATAGAAACTGTCAGTGACGAAATACTGAGTAGCATAGCATGAGACAAAGATTAACAGCATAGCCAATAATTGTTATAGACGTAATTAACAGCACAGCTGATACCTGTACTATAATTGAATAACAGCACAGCTGATATAATTTTTTGTTCTTATAATTGGAAAACTTGTTGTAATATATTTATCATCATCATCATCAGTTGCCATCTCCACAACGAAGGTTGGCTGTAATGGATCTCCAACGTCTTCTGTCTCTTGTCTTGATGGTGCACTCTGATAGACTCTTTCCTGTCCATCTCTTGATGTTGTCTTCCCACTCATAGCGCTGTCTTCCCCTTGCACGTTTGCCTTCAACTCTCCCTTCTGTTATGGTCTTCTGCAAGGTGTTATGCCTTTTTATGTGGCCAAAGTATTTTAGCTGTCGAACTTTGACCTCCCTCATTAGTTCTCTTTTCATACCTAGATTTTCTAGGACCTCCTTATTTGTTTTCATCTCTTTCCATGAGATACGCCCCATTCTTCTATATATCCACATTTCAAGAGCCTCAATTCTTTCTTCCAACTGCTTATTCATCGTTCATGTTTCTGCACCATACAGAAATGCAGAATATATATAACACTTTATGATTCTCAGTTTTAATTTGTGAGATAACTGTTTGGATGTCAGTATATGTTTCATGTTGTTGAATGTAGCTTTGGCCATTCCTATTCTCTTCTTGATTTCTGTTTCACATCTGCCATCTTCTGTTATTATATGACCGAGATATACGTAGCTCTTGACTTGTTCCAGGATTTCCCCATTTACGCTTATCTTTAATGTGGGTTTATCGTCTGTTTTGCTAATTATCATAGTTTTTGTTTTCTCAATATTAATGTCGAGTCCATATTCATGACTTATACTGTTCACTTGCTTCACTAGTTCTTGTAACTCCTGTTCGCTTTCAGCTAACAACACGGTATCATCTGCATATCTAAGGTTGTTTATTGACCTTCCACTGATGTTCAGTCCTGGTATTTCCTGTATCTGTTTGAAAATTTTTTCGGTGTATAAATTAAATAGGCAGGGGGACAGCACACAACCTTGTCTGACACCTCTTTTTATGCCTATGTATGGTGAATAATTCCTTCCAGATCTTACTGTGGCAGTTTGCTCCCAATAAAAGTTACTGAGTATTCTTATATCTTTTCCATCAATACCTATGTCTTCGAGGCATTCAATTATTTTCTCATGATGGACTCTGTCAAAAGCCTTCTTATAGTCAATGAAGCACATATACATACTTTTTTGGACCTCTGTATATTTTTCTGCTAATATTCTTAGGCAAAATATTGCCTCTCTTGTTCCACTGTTCCGTCTAAAACCAAACTGTTCTTCCTGGATTTCGCTGTCTACTTTACTTTTTATTCTTTCCTGTATGATTTTGAGCAGTATCTTAATTGCATGACTCATCAGGCTGATTGTTATGAAGTCTGAACATTCTGTTGCATTTGGTTTTTTGGGCAATGTTATAAAAACTGATGTCTTCATGTCGTGTGGTATATATCCTGTATTGTATACATCGTTGCATATTTCTGTGATTGTATCTATACCAAAGCTCTCCAGAGCTTCTATCATTTCAATTTTTATGTTATCCATGCCTGCTGATTTTCCTTTTTGTATCATATGAATGGCATTCTCTACTTCTGATCTGAGAATGTTTGGGCCTTCATTGGAATCTGGTGATGGTTTTTTACCTCTGTTGTCCTCGAATAATTCTTTTACGTATTCTGCCCATCTGTTTGATATGTCTTTCTCATCAAGTAATATTACACCATTTTTGTTCTTGAAACAGCTTCCTCCTTGTGCAAACCGTGACCGATTTGATAATTTCTTTATTTCTTCATGCATATCTCTTGTCCTGTGCTTTGCTTCCAAGTCTTCTATTTCCTTGCATTTTGTTTCTATCCACCGTTCTTTTGCTTCTCTACACATAGTACGTATGTCATTGTCTATTGTTTTATATTCTGGAGTGTTTTTTGCTTTCTTTCTTTCGGTCATTTTATTCAAGATGTCATCTGTCATCCAAATTTGATTTTTCTTAGACTCCTTTTTAGGTAAATTTGCATTCGCTGATTGTATGCTTGTTTTTAAGCATTCCCATTTTGCGGTTGCTTTTTCTTCTGGGTTTTCTCTTCTATACTGCTCCATGCTTTCTGTCAATAACTAATGATATTTATTTTTGACGTCGATTAAATATTTCTGTTTTATATCTGGTTGTTTCAGCGCTGATATTTCTATCTGGGGTTCCTCCTGTCTTCTGTTTCCTGCTCTTTTCAGCTTTATATTTACTTTGATGACGACTGGATTGTGATCTGAATTTATGTCGGCGCCAGGATATGTCTTTGCACTTGTGACACTGTTCTTAAATCTATGTTTTATCATGATATAGTCGATTTGATTTCGTGTTATATCTCATGGGCTTTTCCATGTGTATAATTTCCTTGGGTGGTGTTCAAAAAAGGTGTTACATATGACCAGCTGGTTTTCTTCACAGAACTGGATAAGTCTGTCTCCTCTATCATTTCTTGTCCCTAATCCATACTGTCCTACTATTTTCTTGTATTTTCCTTTTCCTACTTTTGCATTCATATCACCCATTACTATCAACACATCTGTTGATTTGACTGGTTTAAGTGTGTGTTATAGCTCTTCATAGTATTCTTCTATTTCTTCCTCGCTGTGATCTTTAGTTGGTGCATAAGTTTGTAAGATTGATATGTCGAATGGCTTTGCTCTCATTTTTAGTAACATCATTCTGTCATTCTGTGTCCAGTATCCACATACGTATTTTTCTAACTCCTTCTTTATCAACATTCCTACCCCTCTTTCATGTTTTTCTCCGCCTGAGTGTATAAGCGTGTACTGGTCTCTTTTTATGTAGCCTGTATCCAAAAGTCTTGCCTCTGCAACTCCCAGTATATCGAGTTTCATGTCTGTTGCTTCTAATATAAGATTGTCAAGCTTTCCTTCTCCGTTCAGAGTTCTAACATTCCATGTTCCTATTTTTAGGCTTCTCCTACTAGTTTTTAGGTGGTCTTTCTCAGAATGCTCCCTTTCAACAGAATTTAAGGAACACTCGTCATTATTTACTTCCTTACTCATTAGAGGAGTTGCCTCTTCCCTATTAATTTGTACAGTAGATTCTTCCCCAGGGGACAGAGAGTTCTCTACATATCGTTTCTTATCTTGTTGTTGTGATCCCATTACGTTCTGTAGGAAGTACGTGGTAAGGCCCCAATCTCTTCCACGGTGGCTAGCCATTGTCTTTTTCTATGTCCGACACGCCTCTAGTGCGCCACACACTTTGCTATTTCGCTTTGTGAGCCGTTGATCTTCTCAGATTCCTCCGCCTCACTCATCGTCTCAGTCTTTGTGTACTAGGGATGGACATTCCCTTGAGTAAGATTGCTCCTACTCCACCCATGTAGTTTAGCCAGTCAGCCAAGACTGTTGCCCGGGATGTGGCCATCCCCGTACACAAGCGGTATTCGAGGAGCCATACATGAGCTAGATAAAGAGAGGAGAACCAAATAGGATCCTGACTATCCTAAAAAGGACATTGAGTGATAACACTAGGAGTTATATATCTATATAAATATTTGTAAATCATATGTAAACTTACAAATCCATTACATTCCATTTTTTTCAAACATTCACCCCTCAGCACAAGAGTAGATGGTATATATACTAAATAAATAATAAGGAAATTGTATTTGAACGACTTGTCAATTTTATCATTGTTAAGTAAAATCTGTTTCCTTGTCTTAATATCACAGTTAGTTACACAGCGGAGGTGGCAAGTTATGTCGGTCTCCTCTCTACTAATTTTTCGAGATCAGATCATTCACAGCCGTAACTAATTTGTGATACCAGTAGTCCTCTCAGACACTGGGACTTCACCATTTTCTGCAGAAATTCTATTTCTGTAACTGTCAGTACTATACTGATCCTAAAGCCAAATAAAACCTCACGCAACATTGTGGAACCTGTCTTATAACTACAACGGCTAGTGTTATAACTAAATTCTTTGTTTCTTGTGCTGTGTCTTTCTTTTAGCACCAAATTTGGTCACTCTGTTCTTTGTTTTCTGTGCTAGGCAACACCTAGTGTCGCCACTCAATTATATGTGTCCCGCGTGGAGCCTTTCATAAATACAACACCTACTGTTGTTGCTCAGTTCTTTGTTCTTGTGTGGTGTCTTTCTTATGCTTGTAACTCCTAGTGTTACCACTCATTTAGTTGTTTTATTATGTGATGTCTTTCTTATAACTCCTAGTGTTATCACTCAATTCTTTGTTTTTCTTTTAAAGTGTTTTTAGAACTAAAACTTTGTGTCGATGTTTAATTGAGCATTCATTTTATGTTTACTTAAACCGTATGGGTTCTGCATTACAAAATGTTCTCATATTATTTAAAATTCAACAGAATTTTATTATCTTATGTTGTGAAATCATTACTTCTTTCCGCCATTCTCAATGAATAGATTTTCTATAAACAGGATGTATGTTTTGCTTGAAAAACTTACTATTTGTCTATTTGACAACCTGTTAGCCTGCCCATCGGTCTATTTACATGTTTTCAATGTTTTTGTGTCTCTGTTGTGAGTTACTTTTGTATCGTTTCCTAATACAGCACAAGCACAAAATTAAGATTATATCAGAGCTGTGTGCTTTCTGTGCTTCTCTGTGGTGCGGAATGCTGGTGAGTTACAGAGAAGGAAATGTCGAAATTGTCCTCTTTTCACACAACATGCCTAAGAAAAATTCACCGAATCTTTCGGCCGAATACCATCACCAACCAAGATCCGCTTACTCGGAGCAAGCAAGAGGACATGCACACCATCATAGCTGGCAGACGCTGGAGCTGGGTTGGCCATGTCCTCAGAAGAGACCCCGATGCCATCCAGTGGCGTATTCTCTATGTGTGCTGTGCGTGCTGCGCACACCTATGCCCGAAGGAAAATAAAAATTTAATGTATTATTCTATAAAATATTTCTCTAATAATGTTCTGCTTTCGGACCGCACGCATCAGGATAACGGATTTTCCCGCATAGAATCTACGAGTATATCTAGTTTCAGTTTCCCAGACGCGTTTTATAGTGCAGTTTTCTTGGTTGGTAGCAATCGCCCGAAGTTTCTCGGGAAATTCCGTCACTATGCGTGCTGCACCTTTCGGTTTTACGTTTAAAGACTGGTTTGTGTGGATCGGGGTCATGGCCAGATACGTCAATACAATACGAACATGCGTGCGGTGGTCTTGCAGCTCTCGAGTTGTAAAAATCGGCTGTGTCCGTCCAGTGTTTTTTGTGATTAATTTTTGTTAGTTGCCGGGAATGCAGATTATTACAGTGACAGTGAGTTTCAAGTTGTAAGTTAATTAGTATTTCGGAGATAATTGACATATACCCCTAATAACTATCGTTGCGTAATTGAATATAGTGGGTTTTTAAATTAAGAGGGGAAGAAGTTAAATAGTAGGCGTACATATTCATTTTAAGTAGCAGTATGCCTAGCTCGCATTACCAGGATACGCCACTGATGCCATCACAAGAACAGCTATGCTTTGGACCCCTGAAGGAAAACAAAAGAGAGGCCGACCAAAAACAACCTGGCGGAGGACTGTGCAGGCTGAGATGCAAAGAATGAACCAGAGTTGGGGCACTGTACGAAGGATGGCCACCGACCGAGCAAAGTGGAATCAATTTGTTGTTGCCCTACAAGACGCCACTAGGCGTGATGGTCACTGACTGCTTTGACGGTCGGCGGCTAAGGATCAAAGAAGAAGAAGAATGTGGAAAGGGCATAGACATCTTTTGGCTTTCGGTTGTTTGTTTGTTTTGTTTCTTTTATTTTTTTTTATGGTTTTTTTTTTTGGGGGGGGGGGGGGGTGTGGGGGGGGCGGGAGGAAAGCAACACTGCGCACTTTGTAAAGCCACAACATTACTTACTTTTACATTTTCGGTCTACTGTTCAAGTGAACGTGTTGGGAAGAGGTGAAGTTAACATTCATAAGTCAAGTGTGTTGCATTTACAGCTGTGGGTCTGTGTTTTTGGATGTCTGTGATGTCTATCAATCTGTTCCTTGGTCTTCCCCATACCCTGAAACCTTATCTTCTACTTTTGCACGCGTATAGTGGTAATTTACAGGGCTCCATTCTCAGTAGACGCGAAACTAGTTATTTTTCTGTCTCTCTATATACCAGATGCAGGATGCTGTTCCTACAATGTTTCTGATGTCCTCATTTCATATTCTGTCTCTCCTGGTAACAGTAATGGCATTTCTTAAACATCTCATTTCACAAGACGTGATTTTCTTCTCCTGAGCTGTGGTGAGTGACAATTTCGGACACTGAGAGCAAAGAGTTGGTCAGATAACATTATTTATCAGCTGTCGTGTTGTTTCTATATTGATATTATGATGTTTCTTCTTCTTCTTCTTCGTTCGTCCTGAAAAGGACGTTGGTTGCGTTGTGTCCGTTTACAGCGAAGCTGCGATATTTGCGCCTTTCGGCCGACACATCCGACTTCAGCACGGCATTTTTGGGACTGGGTTAGCCTTCCCTCTTCGATCCCTACTCACTCAGCCAGACTGCAGTGATGCAGCCTGTTTCCAGGACCACCACTTGGAGGTGGAGTAGGGTCTTGGTCAGCTCTGGTTCGCTGACCCTGACGCAAGCAGTCTAGCTATGGGTCGCTAACTGCTTTTCTCACTGTTGACGCGTCTGAGGTCCCATTATGATGTTTGAGTAGTGGTGACTGTTGATAAGTCACTTCTTTGGCTTTTTGGCACCTTATTTCTATTTCTCAGTCAATTCTTCCATTTCTGTCACGCCTGGATACTGAAGAGTCGTTTTAAATGTCAAAAGAAAATATAGAAATGTAAGAAGGCCAACAGACATGAAGTAAGAATCTACTGCGAGATTCCAACTAAAAGAACTAAAATCTGGACAGACAACGTAAGATATACAGACATGTTAAGAATTAGATAGGAGAGACGGAGAAATGGAATCTGAAATTAGACCCATCCGTCGACGCTCAGGGACAGAGACAAAGTCATGAGATAGGCATATCAGTCTAGATCCATAGACTCTTTCAGATACGTGGAGTTTGAAAAAAAAAGATCCATAGAAAATAATCTTCATTAAGTTACATGTACTAAGTTTTGTTCCTAGGAATCTTTTAAGAAGAACAGAAAGAAAAGAACTGTTCCCTAAGGTGACTAAAGGGCCGAAACACTTGATCGATGGGGGTGGGGTGTAGGGGGGGGGGGGGGGGTGGGGGGGGGGGGGTGGGGTGGGGGGGGGGGGGGGGGGGGGGGGGGGGGGGGGGGGGGGGGGGGGGGGGGGGGGGGGGGGGGGGGGGGGGAGGGGGGGGGGGGGGGGGGGGGGGGGGGGGGGGGGAAAGAGAACAACTTCTGATGATCAGATTGCCTCCTGTTGTAGCGTTCTGTATAGTTTTCTATCATGCAGTAAAAAGGACTAATGTGAAGTTGTCCATGGGAATGACAACCTCATCAAGTAAAGCTAATTGTTACAACAACCACCTCTGCAAGAATGTAACAAGTAATTTGCCGCACAAATTCTGCCAGGAGGCAAAGTACAGCGGTGGTCCTATGCGTCTTAAGATGCGTTGGAGAATAAAGAAGAAGAAAGGAGGTAGACGCAAAAGGTATATTCTTAATAAATGTCTGAAAACAAAGAATACAAGACTGTTAGTAATTATTGGAAGCCAGACTATGCTCATTAACAGGTGAAGGTATCACCATAACAGATACTGCCGTAGAGGAGTGAAGTGTTAGAGATTTTACTAGACTAGGTCAAGCATCAAGACGTGGGGTGACCAGTTCCATCCTCCCTGCCTTTTCCTTCCCTGGCTCAAGAGCACAACAGGTATCCATTGGGTCGACTGGAGCGTGACGCGAGGTACTTTTGTCATAAAAAAAGAAAGATAAAAGAAACAATATTTTTAATTAACCAGTTTTATTTAAGTACATATGCAGTTTATAAATTTGTTGCTTTTCAAATCTGTGACACTCAAAATGTCTATGTTGCACTCATCGTGGAGAGATGAAGCTTGCCATGCACCTTTTTTTTCGTGATACATTTTATTCTGCAAGGTTTTCACTGGCCTTAATGCAATCAATGTTAGAACATAAATTTCTAAAATATTTAAAATATTTTGGAGACGCTTAATGTAAGTGGGGACGCTTAGTTATTGTAAGGAAAAATGAAGTAACGAAAATAATGAACTGTAAATATCGTGTGTTGCGTATTTGAAAAGGCCGGGCGTAGAATAGTGCATGGTGATGTGCCAATTTAATCAAGGTAGTTATTTAAACAAACTACGTTATCGAGTTCTTTGTTTTAGTTCTAGTAATGATAAACTTTCTAGAGAACTTTTTTCTTCTTCAAATACCATACCTAGTGGAGTAGGAGATCATCTCTCTCCACAGCTTCCTGTCTCCAGTACAATTTATCAATTCTGCTGTTGACTTCTTTCCAAACCAAGATGTCAAACTGACCAGTATCTGCTTTCTTGTCTTCCCCTATCTCTTTTTACCTTAATCATACCCGTTGTTACGATATACTCCAGCTTTGCTCTTCTCATAACATGCCCAAGATTGTGGATTGCTTCTTTCTAACTTGTGAGATAAGTTTTCTTTGAGCGCTGGCCTCTTTCATGACATCTCCATTACATTTGTTGGCTGTCAATGGTTATTTTAACACTCTTCAGTAAAACCACATATGCCCCTATTTGTTTACTAATTGTCCATGACTCACTCCCATTATCAGGATTGGTTCTATAAAATACTGAATAATTCTCTTTCTTACGTCCAATGACAAAGAATTGTTGCATAAAATACTCTTCATTTTATAGAAAGCTGTTTTTGCCTGAGCTATTCTGTTCTTCACTTCTGGGATACATCTTCTATCCATTGTTATTCATGTGCTGTCACGAGAATTACTCCCCTTGCTCGACAGTGATGGTCCAACAGTGGCCAAAATTCAGAGTACCTACTGAGGGTCTTCTTTCTTACTTACTTACTTACTTACTTAGTCGTTCCCCATCTACCGTGAGGTGTAGAGGTTTGGAAGAGAGAGCGCCAGACTATCCTATCGGCTGTCTTCCTTCTGGCCTGGTTCCATTCTAGTCCTCGGTCCTTCAAAGAGTGTCTAATGTTGTCCTCCCAGCGGACTCTGGGTCGTCCTCGGGGTCTGGATCCTTGGCTCTTTGTTTCCCATGCTGGTCGTGGTATCCGATCTTCTCCCATTCTGCAGACATGGCCAAACCATCTTAATTGGGACTGTTCTACTTGGGTCTGCAGGGGGTAGGATTTAAGGCCTTGACATGTCGTCTGGTTGCGTACCATGTCTCTTCTTGTTACTTCAACCACCTTCCTCAGATACCTCATTTCTGAGGTTTGGATCTGGCTTTTATGGGTTGTAGTCATTGCCCATGACTCGCAGCCATATGTCAAGACTGGGACATAGATGGAGCGGTATACAGCCATCTTCGTTTTCTTACCAACCTCTCTCTTGCTGAGGAATCCTCGATTTATGGCCTGAAAAAGTCTCCCAGCTGCTGCTTTTCGAGTGGCCAACTCTTCTTTGATGCCTCCATTTTGGTCTATATTAGCTCCGAGGTATTTAAATTGTTCGACCTGCTCCAGGACCTGTTCTCCCAGCTTAATCTGATGTCTTCTTTCTTCTCGTGATATCACCATGGATTTTGTTTTAGAGCTGCTTATGGCCATCCCTCTCTTCTCCAGCTCTTCCTTCCAGACTTGCAGGTTGGATTGGAGATGTGCCTCTTCTTTCGCTCAAGATTACTCTTGGGAGAGATGTGAATTGAAGAATGGTGGTTCAAATCTAGGGAGCCTCATAGGAATTTAAGAAATCAAGTACTACGGCTGATAAGATGCAGGCCGCGTAAACCTACGAGGAACCCCCAACCGATTTAACCCAGTAAAAGATTATTTCAATAGCTCTGTTTATAAGTATTTAAAATGACTGAGACATGCGGGTGCAGTTCACTCAAAATGACTAGATCAACTATACGTTTGTATATATACAGGTAACAAAATTTAATAGTCAATTATCGTTAACAATGTAAAATAAATAAGGGTGGGGTGAATTAGATAGTCTTTAAAATTTCTTCATTGGGGATGATCTCGGTAGGGTGTTTTCTCTTCCGAATTTTCTTAACGAAAAGAATTTACTTGACCGCTTTAAGTGGGTATTTAGCTAGCAGTAAGATGTGTGTTGGTTTCTGCTCCAGCCGATGTGGGTTCTTTGCAGGTTGTAGACTAGTTCACTCTAGTCACTGGTCAACTCTAGTGGCCGCAACACGTTCCTCGTAGTATCGTGGCGTAATTGCGAAGATGATCCAGCGTCTGTTAAGACCCGTCTGCTGTAGGTGTCTAGCTTTGACTGAAGGCCACTTATACCACACACTTGTTCCACACACTAGTACCACCAATTGGTATTACCGACTAGTATCATGAAATGAGAGAGAGAAAAATACCCTCCACACTATTGTGTTTCTTGACACGAAAATCAAGATTCCCCCCCCCCCCTTTTTTTCATTCCACCATTCCATCTGCCTTAGAACTTCACCCTCTCTGAGCATTAATGTTAATCCCAGTGAACGGAAAACATCCATTGCAATTATATTGAACATGTTTACATACGCACTGGTTGGAAAGGTTAATATAATAAGTATGTACAGTACATCAGTTCTACCATCATCCACTGCTCCATATGGAACTTGGAACTACCTCTGCTTGTTGGATTTCTATGAGGAACCCGCATGAAGCAGTCACCATCTCTTGCAGTGATGGTTCACGAAACTATCATTCTATATGCTGAAGTTGCCAGCCTAGTATGACTTAGGACATACACTAGCAATTTTTACATGTTAATAATGCAAAATATAGAATTATAAAATGTACAACTAACCCCAAATATCTTTGGGAATACAGACTTATGACTCAGTGGAATAGTTAAGGCAACTTGATTAAGATGCCTCTTACACATGGTCTGGGTGTTACTTTACAACAGACTCGCATTATGACTAAGTGTTGAGATTCCTAAGATTCCGGGTTTTCCGCATTAATAACGGTAGAGTTGTCGTTGTGCAAATCCACAAGATGGTTACGCACGTTGTCCGGTCCTTTAAAGTGGAATCTTGATCCTAATCCGTATTCTGGCTTGCCTGACCGTCTTCTTGGCGAGTTAAATTATACAGTATCGTACACTCAACAGGCGCTAGATTATAAGGCAACATTCGGCCCATGCATCCAGATTTCTGCTATATGACAAGGCTCTAATTAGAAATGTTGTATTTTATCACATCAAATGCTAAATCAATAGCATGAAATTTGATAATATTTTGGTAGGGGTATATTCCCACTACTCTTTCATGTAAAATTCCTGCGTGTTGCACAAAAGTGTGATGTTTACAATTCATTTCCCATATAATTTATGTCCTCATGCGTCTATAAACGATCTTGTTTACACTCAGGACTTCATAATCTATCCCAGGTAATCGCTTTCAGGATGGATACTTATTGCAACCATCGCCTACCCCAAGTCTGCCCGGAAATGGCTATGGGATTTACCCGTTCCAGCCAACACTATCAGCAGCCTGGTGCGACATAAATTAATTTCAGTTATAAGATAACCGACTATGGCCATTGTCGTAATTTTTTTCTAGGAGAGTTCTGATGGATATTGGTCCCTTTAGAGTGTAGAATGATAGTGAAGGCTCTGTGGGAATAAGGATTTAGGAAAGTCAGGTAGTAGATTCACAAGTGCTGGGAAGAGTAAGGACAGTCTCGGTTTACGACAATAATTGACTCTCAAAACTACTCCTACCACTCTTCTGAGCAAACAATTGTTTGTCAGTTCTAGTCACTCAGGCGCACTCACCGATTTGGTGATTCTGACGCTCAACGTACATGAATACGGACTACAATAACAAATATGGGAAATGTTTGATTTGGGCCAGCCGACATCAATGCTAATAAAGTTTTAATACTTTTATTATCATAAAAATCAAGTCACAAATAATTATCAATTTACAGTCAGAAATCGAAGGTTACAGAATAAAAATATGACAAGGGGGAGGGGGTTTTGAGGAGAAGTATTCCATACACCCTTTCCCGCTTGTATTTACAAACAGAAAAGACCCAGTCCCAAAGACAAGGAAAAAGGGGGGGGGGGGGGGGATGATTGTCGTGAGAAATTCTAATCCACATATATAAATTATCAGGTAAATGTAAAGCCTAACACATAAATTCAATAAAAGGAAAGAAGAATGGTAAAGAACAGTGCTGTCACAATGACTGTACTCGAAATCCCCCTTGTTTTCTCCTTCGTCTGCAAATTGTAACGTTTCACGTTGATAGTAAAAGCCTTCTGCAGCATACACGCGTTTCCCCAACACAATAAAATGTGTACTCCATTTCTAAGAAAAACCTTGAGATACGCAAGATGACCTAGATTTAAAATTCCATTCATGTCATTTTATACACTACGTTACCAAAAAAACGAAAGACAGATGGACTAAAGATAGAAAGAAAGGGAGAGGCTGAAAGCCGGAACGCATGCAACACTAAACACGCGTCTCGCGATACACAATTACTACCATCACGCGTGTAAGGCCACAAGCACTAGCTTTTTTCAAATCGACAGTGATAAAAACACTACACACACGAGAGTTAGTTTTTAAAAACTCACAAAACGCTTATTAGGAAACATGACATTATACTGGTTTACGTTTGAAAACATTACAGTACCCAGACACCACATCGTATTCGAAGTAAACAGGAGGTAGAAGAAAATGCATATTTTGAACGCAGCCACTTAGCTCCTTTAAATTTGTATATTTGGGTTCCTTAGGACTTGCTGACAAAGAATATGTTAAACGTTACGCAAATAGTCTAGAATTACCAAATTATAGCCAAAAGAAATAGTGAGGGATGTCAGACAACACCCAAATCAGAATCGCTCAGTGGCAGATTTTCACCCCACCATTGTACGGGAAATGGGTCTCCATGTTAAATCCGATTTGATTGGAGCGCAATAAATGTAAGGCTAAACACGATTAGTCGGGCTAATAAATACTATCTTGTTGTTGTCAGGGAAACGGGAGTAGGAGTACTTTTTTTCAAACGATTGGGGGGTAAACATGGCACGATTGGTTAGACCCGCGAATATAGTCAATCAGAGGCGTCAGGTCACCACCACATGTTCAAATAACACTTACTACAGAAACCAGTGCGTTGAGCACCAGTGCATATTTTTCTAAATAAAAGCCTGGGACATCGGCAGATCGAAATTGTGCTATATTCATTGCCATTCAACGTAACTGTGTATTTATTCCATGAATTGTGGTAAGCTTGAAATATTTGATATCTTTTTAATGAAAAATTGAATGTAAATTGATAATTTATGTCTGTATATATGTGTGGTTCAGTAGCGAACATGAGGTAAAGCCTATATAGTGCTCCAACCTGAACAGAAGGTGTCGGAGGAAAGTAAAACTACATGGAATTGCCAAACAGTACACTGACACCTATTTTATTGACTAGAAAGAAAGAAATAATGCTGGAATTGCAGAGGCGTAGTAACCATTAGGGAGGAATATACTGGTGTAAATTATTTCAGATGAAGCTGACAGTTGGCCTACCGCTCTGAACTCAGTGTTTGTTATGTAATGTGTTCAGTCTGTAAATAGATTATAAATTAGTTATGAAGTAGGAGGTACAACCTTCTTGTTTCAGGGACCGTGGTCCAAAAGTTATTGAGCAGCACCTGGTCTGAGCTTTGCTGAACCTAGAGGCTGACAGCATACTCCTGGGTCCAGATAGTGACCAGTGAGGTGTCTCCAGAACACAGGGAGGCTATCGAGCAGAGGAGTCTTTTCCTGCCGCCATCACGAAAGATAAGCCTATGTGGCCCGTGGAGCTCAACATTATGCCCCCCCCCCCCCCCCCTCAAAATCTGACTTTATAAAAAAAACCAGAGGGAAAATACAGTGTTTAAATTGATAGGAACTGTGAACTTTTCCCCATACCATTTACAAGATAAACAAACACTTGAAGTCATGATGACAAATAACAACATAGTTTGAAAAAACAAAACCAGTATTACCTCATATTACTACTACACAACTGACACACATAGGATAATATTAATAAAATATGTCACTACAAGGTTCTTATTGATAAATTCTGTACATATAAATTGTAATTACAATTGATTTTGATTCCTGGTTCACTTTGTAGTTGAATCAGGACATATATATTAATGAAAGTGCTTAATACATATTGATATTTGAAAATTTACCAGTGACTCATTTAAGATAGTCTTATAGAATGGTACATGTGTGTGAGTGTCACAGTGTTGTCAAGTGTGGTGGAATAAATTAAATTGTTTATCTGTCTGTTGTTGTTGTGACTTACACTCCATCATATACATACCCTAGACATTTAACGTAGTCATCACAATATTCCAGAATAATTCTGACTGAGGCATAATGTGGTAGCAAGTAAGGTTATCTTAAAACACTACACCTATTAGATACAGATACCTTCACAGCTGATCTCAGTCAGTACAGTAAGTCCCCTATAAAAATTTATAATATCCCACTTTACCACATATATTGGGGTCTCGCTCTCGGGATTTTGAATCTTTCCATATTAAAAATATTGGGGGTAATTCACTTCAGGGAATAATAGAAATTAAAAAAGTATCCTTAAAATAGTTGAGCTCTCAGTGCCTGTAGTGTCCTTAGATAATTATTGATAGATTGAATTGTTACATTTGCATGTTAGACAATGGCCGACTTGGCAAAATTTCGATCTGCTGCTGTACAGACTGCGAAAGAGTTAGGAATGGACGGGCAAATTATGATTGCTTATGTCACTGCTGAATGTGACAAATATATTGAACGGGAACAAAGAAGATTAGAAAAAGAGGCCGAAAGAAAATTAGAGGCTGAGACTAAGAGGTTGCAGATTGAGGCTGAGGCTAAAAGGTTGCAGATTGAGGCTGAGGCTAAAAGGTTGCAGATTGAGGCTGACAAAGAGGCTAAGAAATTGGAGGCAGAAAGAGAAGAGAAGAAATTAGCTGCAGAAAGGGAAGACAAGAGATTAGCTGCAGAGAGGGAAGCAGAAAAGGAGGAGAAGAGATTACAAAGGGAACATGAGTTACGACTAAGGGAGTTTGAGTTTCAAGGCCATGCTCCTGAAAATGGTGCCAGTCCCTTTGCCTCTGATGCCACTGCTAGCCAGGGAGCCTCAACCTCAGCTATGAACTTTCATTTAGATCATTTTGTTGAGAAAGACGATGATATTGAGAGCTATCTAAATAGATATGAACTATTAGCTACCACATATGGGTTAGAGAGAGAAAGGTGGAGCTTAAAGTTATCTCAAGGGCTTCGTGGGGCAGCTTATGAAGTTTTTGCCAAAATGAGCAGAGGTGATCAGGAAAATTATGACATGCTAAAGCAGGCTCTTTTGTTAAGATATGAAAAGAACGCAGAATTTTATAGGAAAAAATTTAGGAATGCTAAACTACTGTCAGGTGAAACCTATCACCAGTTCTCTGCACGGTTAGAGACATACTTGGAGAAATGGACTTCTCTGGGGAAAACCCAAGATCTTAAGGAAATGGTCCTTATAGAACAATTAAGAGAGTCCATGGCTCCAGACCTGAGAAAGTTTCTCATGGAACAAGGTGCAGAGAGGCTGGGTGAGTTGCTAAATGTTGCAGAAAGGTATCAAGCGGCTCAGGCAGAGGTATCAGGTAATAAAAAGAAACAGGTAGAAAATTTTAGGGCACCACAGAACTTTAATAAATTTGATCCTAGAGATCAAAACAAAGGTAAGCACCAGTTTGATAGGCCACGGTATGACAATAAAAATAAAACCCCACAATTCGATGAAAGGAAATATGATGAAAGAAAATCTTTCAACCAAGGGAAAAGGTGGTGTAAAAATTGTAAGATGAACAATCATGACACTGACCGTTGCAGAAGGAACCCTATAGTTATGGCCACCCTTCAGGTCAGGTCGACCTCAAGAAAGGAGGAGGATATTATGTTAGATACCACTCCAGATGAGATGAGGAAGGCACAGGCTGGGGATAAGACCCTCAAGCCTTGTTTCAGGAAATTGTCAACTTGTCATACAACTCCAGGCAAGGGAGATTTTTACATGAAAAACAAGTTGATGTATAGGAAGACTGGAGCTAGATCCAAAGGTCAGGGACAGCTGGTACTTCCTAAAAGATATAGGGCAGAATTAATAAGGAGCCTACATGTGAAACCAGATGGGGACCATGAGAAGATAAGTACCATCATCCAAAAGGTGGCTCACAATTATTATTGGCCCAAGGCAAGATGGGACATTGAGAATTTTGTAGAAAGGTGTAGCATAGCACATGAGGGAACACCCACAAGTGGGAACATTGATCAGGACCTGGACACGCCATGGGGCAACCGTAGGCCTGACAATAGAAAGAAAAATAAATTTGATAAAGTGGACCAAAGGGAATGGGAAGCCCCTTTTCACGGACAAGCTTCACTTAACTGTTTTACAATGGCCACTATGCGGAGAGTGCAAAAAGATGTCTTACCCCAGGATAAGCCGAAAATCCCTCAATCGGACTTAAACAAACTGGAGGAAGAGGATGTAGAGAGGAAATCTCTCAGCAAGAATTCTAAGTGGGGAGACAGCCCCCAATAGAAGAATTGGTAGCGGTCGTTTTGTAAATGAAAATTCTGGGAAGAAAAATCATCACTATAGCGCTTCGAGTGGAAGAGACCATACTGGTGCATGGACAAATAGGTCCACAAAATTAAAGGTCCATATGTAACGCTGTTAAGAACGTGGACTGATGAAAAAGCAGAGGAAAATATTACATCCTCATACCAATATGTGAATGAGCTGACCACTCGTTTAAAAACTGGCTGGAAACTTGCCAATGAAAATTTGAAACAAGCCAGGAAGAAACATGCTGCCTATTATAACAGGAAAGCTAAAGACAGAGATTTGGCTGTGGGAGAGAAGGTACTGCTTCTTCTACCAGGTAGTCAGAATAAGTTACAAATTGGATGGCAAGGTCCATATACAGTTCTAGAGAAGGTGTCTAGAACCAATTATAAGATAGATAAGAAGGGGAAAGAAAAAATCTATCATGTGAATCTCCTGAAGAAATATTTGGAAAGAGAACATCAGGAAGAGACACACTTGTTGACCTTGTCCATTGCCATGGAGATGAAAAAGGAACCACTTTCATCATTTGAATATCCATTACACCCCTGTGAGACAGCGGCACAGGTGAAAATCAGTACACATTTACGAAAACTCAGAAAGAGAGAGTGCAACAGGTTCTAGATACTCATACAGAGGTGTTAACAGACCGACCTGGGCATACAAACTTATTGGAATATGATATGAAACTGATAGACCCCACACCTGTCTGTATGAAACCATATTCGATTCCTTTTGCTAAGGAGAAAGCTTTGAAGGAAGAGATAGACTATTTGTTGAAGGAAGGAATTATTTCACACAGTGAATCTTCGTATAGTTCCGGTGTTGTACTCTTAAGGAAGCCCTCTGGAGAACATAGACTCTGTATAGATTACAGGAGACTGAATGCTATTACAGAAGGACAGGTGGATCCATTGCCGGATACAAATCAGTTGTTTGCCAGACTAAATAAAGCTAAATATTTCTCAAAAGTGGATCTGAGTAAAGGATACTATCAGATTCCAGTAAAGCCTGAGGTTAGACCATACCTAGCTTTTAGTACCTCAGAAGGACACTATGAGTTTAACAGATTGCCATTTGGATTGAAGAATGCGCCTAGTGTCTTCTCTAGAATGATGAGAAAATTATTGGACCCTCTGAATAATCCATGTATCACAAATTTCATGGATGATATCCTTATAGCAACAGAAACATTTGAGGAACACATTGACTCTCTGAACATGCTGTTTAATCGACTTAGGGAAGCGAATTTAACAGCCCGACCAACCAAATGTTGCGTTGGATGTAAAGAATTAGAATTCTTGGGACACACAGTTTATCAGGGAAACATGACCCCTGACCCAAAGAATTTAGAGAAACTAAAGAAAGCCCCGAGACCACAAACCAAGAAAGACGTGAGATCCTTTGTCTCATTATGTGGTTTCTACCAAAAGTATATCAAAAATTTTAATTCCATATGTGCACCGTTAACTGATTTGACACGTAAAGGACATCCAGATCGAATTACATGGACACCACAATGTGAAATGGCTTACCAAGAATTGAAGGAAAAGCTCACAAGTAAACCTATTTTGAAATTACCTGACTTAAGTCAAGAATTCATAGTAAGGACGGATGCCAGTAATATTGGGTTAGGTGCGACTCTGCTACAGAAATCAGATGCATTGGATGGGGAATTAAGCCCAGTGGCATATGCTAGCAGAAAGTTGAATAAAGCTGAAACCAATTACTCAACTAGCGAAAAAGAATGTCTTGCAGTAATACGGGCGATAAAGAAATTCAATATTTATCTGTATGGGAAGGCATTTAAGTTGCAAACGGATCACAAACCTTTGTCGTTTCTAGCACAGGCTAGACATGAGAATTCTGGATTACTCCGTTGGTCATTATTGATGCAGCCATTTGAGTTTAGCATAGAGTATATAAGTGGAAAAACAAATCTGGGAGCGGATTTTTTAAGCCGCCATCCGTGTGATGAGAATCACCCTAAACCCCAGGAATAATAATAAATTTCTCTATGTGTATATAGAATTATAGACTGACATATAACGTCTGTTTTAAGTGGGGAGGATTTGTCGTGAGAAATTATAATCCACATATATAAATTATCAGGTAAATGTAAAGCCTAACACATAAATTCAATAAAAGGAAAGAAGAATGGTAAAGAACAGTGCTGTCACAATGACTGTACTCGAAATCCCCCTTGTTTTCTCCTTCGTCTGCAAATTGTAACGTTTCACGTTGATAGTAAAAGCCTTCTGCAGCATACACGCGTTTCCCCAACACAATAAAATGTGTACTCCATTTCTAAGAAAAACCTTGAGATACGCAAGATGACCTAGATTTAAAATTCCATTCATGTCATTTTATACACTACGTTACCAAAAAAAAAACGAAAGACAGATGGACTAAAGATAGAAAGAAAGGGAGAGGCTGAAAGCCGGAACGCATGCAACACTAAACACGCGTCTCGCGATACACAATTACTACCATCACGCGTGTAAGGCCACAAGCACTAGCTTTTTTCAAATCGACAGTGATAAAAACACTACACACACGAGAGTTAGTTTTTAAAAACTCACAAAACGCTTATTAGGAAACATGACATTATACTGGTTTACGTTTGAAAACATTACAGTACCCAGACACCACATCGTATTCGAAGTAAACAGGAGGTAGAAGAAAATGCATATTTTGAACGCAGCCACTTAGCTCCTTTAAATTTGTATATTTGGGTTCCTTAGGACTTGCTGACAAAGAATATGTTAAACGTTACGCAAATAGTCTAGGAATTACCAAATTATAGCCAAAAGAAATAGTGAGGGATGTCAGACAACACCCAAATCAGAATCGCTCAGTGGCAGATTTTCACCCCACCATTGTACGGGAAATGGGTCTCCATGTTAAATCCGATTTGATTGGAGCGCAATAAATGTAAGGCTAAACACGATTAGTCGGGCTATAAATACTATCTTGTGTTGTCAGGGGAAACGGGAGTAGGAGTACTTTTTTTTCAAACGATTGGGTAAACATGGCACGATTGGTTAGACCCGCGAATATAGTCAATCAGAGGCGTCAGGTCACCACCACATGTTCAAATAAACTTACTACAGAACCAGTGCGTTGAGCGCCAGTGCATATTTTTCTAAATAAAAGCCTGGGACATTGGCAGATCGAAATTGTGCTATATTCATTGCCAGTCAACGTAACTGTGTATTATTCCATGAATTGTGGTAAGCTTGATATATTCAATATCTTTTTAATGAAAATTGAATGTAAATTGATAATTTATGTCTGTATATATGTGTGGTTCAGTAGCGAACATGAGGTAAAGCCTATATAGTGCTCCAACCTGAACAGAAGGTGTCGGAGGAAAGTAAAACTACATGGAATTGCCAAACAGTACACTGACACCTATCTTATCGACTAGAAAGAAATAATGCTGGAATTGCAGAGGCGTAGTAACCATTAGGGAGGAATATACTGGTGTAAATTATTTCAGATGAAGCTGACAGTTGGCCTACCGCTCTGAACTCAGTGTTTGTTATGTAATGTGTTCAGTCTGTAAATAGATTATAAATTAGTTATGAAGTAGGAGGTACAACCTTCTTGTTTCAGGGACCGTGGTCCAAAAGTTATTGAGCAGCACCTGGTCTGAGCTTTGCTGAACCTAGAGGCTGACAGCATACTCCTGGGTCCAGATAGTGACCAGTGAGGTGTCTCCAGAACACAGGGAGGCTATCGAGCAGAGGAGTCTTTTCCTGCCGCCATCACGAAAGATAAGCCTATGTGGCCCGTGGAGCTCAACATTATGCCCTCCCCCCCCCTCCCCCCCTCAAAATCTGACTTTATAATAAACCAGAGGGAAAATACAGTGTTTAAATTGATAGGAACTGTGAACTTTTCCCCATACCATTTACAAGATAAACAAACACTTGAAGTCATGATGACAAATAACAACATAGCTTGAAAAAAAACAAAACCAGTATTACCTCATATTACTACTACACAACTGACACACATAGGATAATATTAATAAAATATGTCACTACAAGGTTCTTATTGATAAATTCTGTACATATAAATTGTAATTACAATTGATTTTGATTCCTGGTTCACTTTGTAGTTGAATCAGGACATATATATTAATGAAAGTGCTTAATACATATTGATATTTGAAAATTTACCAGTGACTCATTTAAGATAGTCTTATAGAATGGTACATGTGTGTGAGTGTCACAGTGTTGTCAAGTGTGGTGGAATAAATTAAATTGTTTATCTGTCTGTTGTTGTTGTGACTTACACTCCATCATATACATACCCTAGACATTTAACGTAGTCATCACAATATTCCAGAATAATTCTGACTGAGGCATAATGTGGTAGCAAGTAAGGTTATCTGTAAAACACTACACCTATTAGATACAGATACCTTCACAGCTGATCTCAGTCAGTACACTAAGTCCCCTATAAAAATTTATAATATCCCACTTTACCACAATGATGATGATCAGAGATAGGCAATTTAACCCAATGGTAAATTTATTACTCTGAGGCAAGGGGTTACAGTGATAAGGGGGTAGAGGAAAAGCTAGGGTTCCCAAATGTTTTCCTTTATCCAACAAATTTTACGGTAGGGGGAAATGAACACAGTTAAACAATCCCGCTAGGAGAAATCCTGTACAATGAATACAGTACACCTTAATACTAGGTCGAACTAATTATAAGGGTAAAAAAAAGATTAAATCTCCTTTCATTCAAAAACACGCTTGGCTGGCCAGCACACAGGCACACACACAGACTTACCAAATGGTGAATTCTGGCACTTCCTAGGAATTTTACAACAGCAGATAATACCGTAGAACAATGGAAATTGTCTTTTTATTTCTTCTGTGTCAGGCCCCAGATTTATCGAGGTGGGCTGGTAGCTAATAGTCTCAAAAAATCGCCAGACGGTGAAGCGTAAAGGCTACTGTTGTTTTTTTGGGATAAAAGTTCCTAATGAATGGCACAGGCACTTGGCTAAGTGTGAGGTATGATATGGTTTCTAAGATGGACACAGCTGGTGGAGGTAACTTTCTTTTGTCGTAATGTCACAACTACAAAACACTGAGGTAAGTTCTTCAGGGGGTGGTAAGACCCAATGAATATGCTTGACAGACAGTGTCAGGTAAATCTATGTTCTTTATCATCAATTGAGTAATAAGTAAAATGATTGCGACTGGCAACTGTTCATCTCCAGTTTAACTTTTTTTTTTTTTTAAACTTTAAGAAGTTGGATTTTAAAACAGTCTTTGGGTGTGCTTTGTTTCTGAAAAAAACTTCAGGTAGCTGAATCTCACAGGATCGCCACAAAGATTAAATTTTAAAATGTTTATAAGTTGCTGGAGTTTTCGACTGAGTTGGCAGGGCTCGGTGTATAATTAATTAATTGCTGGGATGCAAGGTCGAAAGATCAATTCTGTATAGAAGATAAAACATGAAATGCAATAAAATCATATTAAGATCTAACGCGCGATACATTTACAGTTAGACTATTTTCTGCATTCGCGTCTTCAATTAATAAATACAAGAAACGCTCCCGTGAGGTTACTAATTTTAAAAGCACATCTATCTATACAGAACTAAACTGTATTAAAGTCACAATTCCCTTAACAGTTGCAAAATTAATTTACGCGGCTATTGTATTAGGAAATTAACCTATAGATGTAACATTTAGTTTGCACTGGAACTTTGAAAATGGGTTTATTTAATAAGTTTTAATTTACACCACAATCCAGTGAAATAAAAATGAAATAACTAGACCACTGATCACTCGAAGCTAAAGTATAAATTACCGTCTGCACAGAAAAAGAGTTCACTCCAATAGCCAACAATTTAGATGAAATCTAGCAGGAATTTAACTATATGCTAGTGAATCTTTGAAGGCTGTCAGAACGAATGATACAGTTGCCCTTTTCAGATTCTGTATATATCTAAAAGGAATTTAAGTTAAATGGGTCGTGTGAAAATTTCGCGCCTCTTCAGATCCCAGGGAAAGTCGAAGTTATTTAGCCGCCATGCTAACCGCGATGGCCCGACTGGCTTCCGATCTTCGTTCGTCTCAGGCTGCTCGCGCGAGGATGTGAAATTTCTGCGAGACTAGCCTCGTTCGCGGTGAGTTTCCTGATTCCTCAGATCGTATCCGCTACGCTGAGCGCTCCGTCTCTCCCGTTCCATAGTCTTTCGGGCAAGCCTGCCGGTTGCCACAGAGGTGCGAAGTCTGCAAGAAGCTTTCTTCTGACCGCTCGTGTCCATCTTGCGAACGGTTCAGTGTTCGCACGGAGATGCTAAATTTCTGGTTCTCTGTTCTGGGGATCGTCTTTAACTGCTTTGATCATAGCCGCTACTCTTCGTTGATGAAAAGTTACAACAATACTGATGTTCAGGGGTTCTAATGTTATGAAAAGCTAAAGTCCCTTTAATCATCCATCAAATCAGGGAAAATTCACTTGTCAAACTAGACGTACGTCACAGCCATCATAAGGTTGTTTACTCACTAAACCTGTCGCTCCTACTGCCTGGTCGGAAATATGTCATGGCTTAGCAAACCACATTTCTATCTACAGATCCAAGGTGTCAATATGGGGTTAAACGAAAGTGATTGAATGCCCTACTCAGCAAAGATGGTCGCTGAAGTCCCGACATGACAATAATTGAGGGAAGGGATTGTAAACAATGAATCGAAAACACCAAATATTGTCAGAGGTGGGAATACAGAAAGTGAAGAGCACAGAATGAGTTACAGTATGGCGCAGATATGTTACGTTCGATGTTATTTTGTCACATGTTCCCAGGTATTTGAATTTATTTACTTTTTTTTAAAACTGTTCCGTGTACTTTGATAGTGCATTCTGGGGAAGCCACTTTCTTTGATACGATCATTAATTCTGTCTTATTGCTATTAAGGCTGAGGCCCTTATTTTCTCTTTCTTTCACTTTTGTATCAACCATTTCCCGCAGCTCCTCTTGATCTTTTGCTATTAGGACTGTAACATCAGCGTATCTCAAGTTGTTTATATTATGTCCTCTACAGATCTCATTACATTTTCACTGTACAGATTGAACAGATCCGGTGACAGCACAGATCCCTGCCTGACACTCTTTTTTTTTTAACTTGCTGGAACGTTTCTATTTGGCTCCTAATTCTTACAGCTGCTGTTTGTTGCCAGTGCACGTTCTTTATTATCCTCAAGACTTTACCATCAATGTTGATGCTTTCTAACATTTTGATAATTTCCTCATGTTTCACTTTGTCAAATGCCTTAGTGTAATCTAAAAAGCATAAGTACAGATCTGTTTTTACTTTCATGGCTCTTTCTATCAATGTTCTTATAATATATGGCATTGTTTGCGCCTTTACCTTCTGCAAATCCACACTGTTCATCACTGATTTCTGGTTGAATTTTATTTCGTACTCTTCTCATGATAATTTATAATTATATTTTGGTCACATGACTCATACGACTAATGGTGAGATGTTCTTGACATTCATTGGCTTCAGGTTTCTTTGGCAAAGTTATGACTATGGGATCTTCACAGATCATCAGGTATTTGACCACTGTTGTAGATGTCATTTATGAGTTTTGCTATCACTTCTAATGTTCCATTATCTGGTCCATTGCGCCTTGCCTTTCTTCGTGTGGCGCATGGCATTCTCTACCTCTGCTACAAGTATTGGTGGTCCTTCACAACTGTCCTGGTCATTTCATCATCAAACAGCTCCCTGGTGTATTCTGTCCACCTTTCTATCATGTTCTCGTGGACCATTAACAATGTTCCTTTTTTTTATTTCACATAGCCAGTGACTGTTTATGTCCTTCTGGCTGTTAACTCATTTATTTGCTTGAACATAGATTTTGTCTTTTCTGTGCTGCACTTCAAGCTCTCTGCACTTCTGGTTTAGCAATGCTTTACATTAGGTTAATTTAGAGAGCTTTACATTATGTTAATGTGGAACTGATGACAAGTAGCAGACAATAGCCAGAAGAACAAGAGATTTGAAGATGGATAGGACACAAGTTGAGGAAACTTTCTGATAGCATTACAAAGCATTACATTGTTCTGGAATCCCCAGAAAAAAAGGCAGAGGTAGACAAAAAACATACGGAGAAAAGAACTAGACACAGAAGTGAAAATGACGAGGAAAACATGGAAAGAACGTGAACTGATAGCAAGTGACAGGAGGACTTGGTATATGTTTGTTGAAGGCCTATGCTCCTTGGAGAGCTAAACGATATTGAGTGATTGATTAAATTAGGTTCTTAAACGTAACATTGCATATTCTATTCAAATATGAATCTCATTAAACGGAGGCTGTAACGGCTCTATAAAAAATAAAATTAATGTTCTTTTACTACCTGACGACATAAAACAAGTAAAAGAACAATCAAGCTTTAGATATAGACTTTTAATGCTGGTTCTAAATGTAGTTAAAACAGATTGTATAAACATTCTTTATTGCACAGTATAAACCTGGGTAACCAGTTACCATTATTTAGTTCATATTCTCGACTCAAGTTCTCTCACGGGTAGGTTTATATTCTAATTCTCTCACTGGAAGGTTTATATTCTAGTTCTCTCACTGGTAGGTTCATATTCTAGTTCTCTCACTGGTAGGTTTATATTCTAGTTCTAGTTCCCTCACGAGTAGGTTTATATTCTAGTTTTAGTTCTCTTACGGATAGGTTTATATTCTAGTTCTCTCACTTGTAGGTTTATATTCTAGTTCTAGTTCTCTCACTGGTGGGTTTATATTCTAGTTCTATTTCTCTCAGGTGTAGGTTTATATTCTAGTTCTAGTTCTGTCACTTGTAGGTTTTTTTTCTAGTTCTAGTTCTCTCACGTGTAGGTTTATATTCTAGTTCTAGTTGTCTCACTTGTAGGTTTATATTCTAGCTCTCTCAGGGATAGGTTCATATTCTAATTCACTCACTGGTAGGTTTATATTCTCGTTCTTGTTCTCTCACTTGAAGGTTTATATTATAGTTCTAGTTCTCTCACTGGTAGGTTTATATTCTAGTTCTAGTTCTTTCACTGGTACGTTTATATTCTAGTTCTAGTTCTCTCACGAGTAGGTTTATATTCTAGTTCTCTCACTGATAGGTTTATATTTAAGTTCTAGTTCTCTCACAAGTAGGTTTGTATTCTAGTCCTAGTTCTCTCATGAGTAGGTTTATATTCCAGTTCTAGTTCTCTCACGGGTAGGTTTATAATCTAGTTCTAGTTCCTTCACTGGTAGGTTTATATTATAGTTTTAATTTCCTCAGGAGTAGGTTTATATTCTAGTTCTAGTTCTCTCACGGGTAGGTTTATATTCTAGTTCTAGTTCCTTCACTGGTAGGTTTATATTCTAGTTCTAGATCTCTCAGGGGTATGTTTATATTCTAGTTCTGGTTCTCTCACTGGTAGGTTTATATTCTGGTTCTAGTTCCCTCACGGGTAGGTTTATATTCTAGTTCTAATTCCTTCACTGGTAGGTTTACATTCTAGTTCTATTTCCCTCACGAGTATGTTTATATTCTAGTTATCTCACTGAAAGTTTTATATTCTAGTTCCAGTTCTCTCATGAGGAGCTTTATATTCTAGTTCTCTCATTGCTAGGTTTACATTCTAGTTCTCTCACTGAAAGGTTTACATTTTAGTTCTAGTTCTCTCACGAGTATGTTTATATTTTAGTTCTTTCACTGGAAGTTTTATATTCTAGTTCCAGTTCTCTCACGGGTAGGTTAATATTTTATATTCTAGTTTTATTTTCCAGTTCTCTCTTACGGGTAGGTTTAATATTTTAGTTCTCTCACTCATGTGGTAGACAGGTTCTAGTTTCTTATATGTTTTATATTCTAGTTTAGTTTTCTCACGGGTAGGTCTATATTCTAGTTCATTTACGGGTAGGTTTATATTCTAGCTCCAGTTCTCTCACGGTAGGTTTATATTCTAGTTCTCTCACGTGTAGAGTTATATTTTAGTTCTCCCACGAGCAGATTTACATTCTATTTCTAGTTATCTCACAATAAGGTTTATATTCTAGTTCTCTCACGGGTAGATTTATTTTCTAGTTATCACATTTCTTCTTCTTCTTCTTTGATCCTTAGCCGCCGACCGTCAAAGAAGTCAGTGGCCATCACGACTGGGGGCGTCTTGTAGGGCAGCAACACATTGATTCCACTTTGCTCGGTCGTTGGCCATCCTTTGTACAGTGCTCCAACTCTGGTTCATTCTTTGCGTCTCAGCTTCCACAGTTCTCTGCAAAGTTGTTTTCGGTCGGCCTCTCTTTCGTTTTCCTTCAGGGGTCCATAGCATAGCTGTTCTTGTGATGGCATCGGGGTCTCTTCTGAGGACATGGTCAACCCAATTCCAGCGTCTGCCAGCTATGATGGTGTGCATGTCCTCTTGCTTGCTCTGAGTAAGCAGTTCTTGGTTGGTGATGGTATTCGGCCAAAAGATTCGGAAAATTTTTCTTAGGCAGGTTGTGTGGAAAGAGGACAATTTCGATACTTCCTTCTCTGTTACTCTCCAGCATTTCGCACCATAGAGAAGCAACGACAGTACACAGCTCTCATATAGTCTTAATTTTGTGTTCGTGCTGTACTGAGAGGGCTTCTATGTGTTATTTAGACTAAAAAAGGCTGTTCTTGCTTTGTTCATTCTATTGTTGATGTCTTTGCTTGCGCCGCCGTCTGGTGTTACTATGCATCCTAGGTAAGTGAAGGTGTCTGTCTGTTCCAGTTGCTTATTCCTTACTGTTTTGGGCTCAGCGTTGCTCACATTGAGCGTCGTGACCTCTGTCTTCTTTAGATTCATGTTCAGGCCCACCTGCTGGCTATACTTATTAAGTCTATCCGTTTTTTTTCCTGGATGTGTTGTTGTGAACGTGCTAGTAGTGCAATGGCGTCTGCATATGCTAGATCTTCCAATGAAGAAAACGTAGTCCATCTCATTTTTCTTGGACTGCCCTCTGTTGTCTGTCGCATCACCCAGTTTATGACTGTTAAAAACAGAGTGGTTGATAAGGGGCATTCCTGTCGTACTCCTGTCTTCACCTCAAAGGTTAGGATGCTCTGCCCTACACTACACGTAAAGTTGGCATAGAGGCTTTTTATGATTGACACTATGCGCTCATAAGCCCTCAGTATTTTCCATAGACTCTCCCTATGTATACTGTCAAAAGCCTTTTCAAAATCAACGAAATTAATGTACAGATGTCTCTGCCATTCTGAGCACTGCTCTATAATGTTCCTGAGGGTAAATATATGATCTGCACATCTTCTGTTCTGTTAAATCTTGATTTTTCTTTCCTCAGTTTGTGGTCTACTGCTTTTGAAATTTTCTGTATAATTATTCCGCCTAATATTTTTCTGGGAACTGAGAGAAGAGTGATTCCTTTCCAATTATTGCAGTCTGCAAGGTCTCCCTTCTTAGGCAATTTGACAATTATTCCTTTGTTCCACTCCATTGGTGTTGTCCCTGTTTTCCAGACTTGTGCAAATAGTGGTTCTAATAGTTCTGCTGCTGGCTCATTGTCTGTCTTAAATAGCTCTGCATTTAAGTTATCGTGGCCAGGAGCATATCCATTGTTTAACCCTTTGATTGCCGTGATGATTTCTTCCTTCCGTGGAATGTCTGTATTAACATCCAGATCGTTTTCAGCCTCATGAACATTAAACTGTCTCAGGTGCTCTGCCCATCTTGTTTCTTGTCCCTTTGCTGTCGTGATGAGATTTCCTTGCTTATCTCTTACTAATGTAATATTGTTTGTACCTCGTTCTCCGCTGATAGTTTTAGTTATTATGAGTTCTCTCACGGGTGGGTTTATATCCTAGTACTCTCACGGGTAGGTTTAAATTCTAGCTCTAGTTTTCTCGCGGATAAGTATAAATGTTAGTTCTAGTTCACTAACGGGAAGGTTTATATTATAGTTCTAGTTCTCTCACGGGTAGGTTTATATTTCAGTTCTAATTCTCTCAAGGATAGGTTTATCTAACCCTAGTTTTCCCCACTGTTAATTTATGTTCTAACCATAGTTTTCTCCACTATTAATTTATGTTCCAACCCTGTTTTCCGAACTGTCAATTTATGTTTCAGTCTTATGTCTCTGTCAGTTAACGTTATAACCTTATTTGTCATGGTCTCAATTTATGTTCCAACCATGTTTTCCCCACTGTCAATCTAGGTTCTTACCCTAGTTTTCCCCACTGTCAATTTATGTTCTAACCCTAGTTTTCTCCACTGCCAATTTATGTCTCAGCCTTATTTCTCCAACTGTCAGTTAATGTTCTATCCCTAGTTCTACAACCCTATTTCTACTGGAATCAATTGATATTCTAACCCCAGCTCTCTATCAATTATTCCTAATGATGCTTTTTTTCTATTTTTCTCCTTCATATCTCCCCAATGCCGCCTTCAGTAACCATCTATATATCTTCTCTGTTCATTATCGCTCTAACGCTCTAATTATAAACACACTGTCTTCTATTGATTCTGATTGTCATCATATTCTGGTTTTATGACTTGACGTGTTCGCCGCCATGAAATGTGCCAGGGATGGTTGTTTATTAAGAAAATATCACTTTCACCAAGTACTTTCCGAACTATATCAGTAAATCGTTGTGCTTTTCTTCATATCATCCGCGAAGTATTTGTACTGTTCTTTATATCATCCGCTAAATCTTTGTGCTGTTGTTTATTTCATCCGCTAAATCTGTGAGCTGTTGTTTATTTCGTCCGCTAAATCTTTGTGCTTTTTTTCATTTCCTCCGCTAAATCTTTGTACTGTTCTTCATTTCATCCGCTAAATCTGGGTGCTGTTCTTTATTTCATCCGCTAAATCTGTGTGCTGTTGTTTATTTCATCCGAGAAGTGCTTGAGTAGCTTGTCTTTGATGTGCTCCATATATTTTGGGGCGGTCTGTAAGAAAAGAATAATTAACAGTGATTAGCAAGTTTCATCGATGATATAGGCCTAGACATTTTTCATATAAACAGTTCTCTTATCCCAACATAGTTTAAGCGCCATCTTTTCCCACCGAAGTTGCAAACTTTTCCATGGCGCGTTTCCGACCTGGGAACTGAACTGTGCGCCCGTTGTAACAATGCGCACATTGGTCCCATTCATAATAGTGACGGATATGTGGTTTTGGAACCCAATTTTTTTAATTTTCTCCACTTGTGATTTGGGTGAGTATGAATGAAGAATGGAGTTCGTTACATTTGCAGTAACTTGGCCGATACAGTCACTGAAATCGATACTCCCTTAAATAATTATTCGGAGACTTCATAATTTAATACATAACTAATTTTGAATTTTTTTTTTTTTTTTTTTTTTTCTTTAAATTCGTACCAAGGCAAGATGAAAAATAAAATATCCGCACTTTTACAAAAAAATATTGTGATACAACAACGGTTAATTAATTTGTCAAAATTTCAGTTCATAGGCTTTCCTCACTTATCCCCATGCCACTTTTTGCCGCATTGCTCCACTGCTTTATAACCTCTGCAAAACATAATAATTTCACGCCATGCGTTGGCGGGGGACTTACTCTTATACATCCTAACTCGACGTAATTACAGAGATCATAACGTAATACAGTAAATAAACGTAGAGGAAATATAGTAATAAAAGTCAGCTAAATGCAACGTAATCAAATATCACCTTCATACTCCAAGCTCCTTATGGACCAAGGGTCGTCAGCAAACTGACTCCACGTCCTCCCGACCCGCGTAATCAACTTCAGTCTAGTTAAATTACTTCCTTTAGTTGATTTGTTGGTGTTATAATGGATTAAAGTTTCCACAGGATGGGGCAGTCGGCCCAATTGCCCAACTCTCATTAGTGGTATTTTACGACATGCCTAAAGGTTACATATGCATGGAGGTATATCTTGAGTCATCATTATACGACCACCAGCTAAGCACAATGTTATAGTATACAGATGTGGAAGTGAACCCCTGTCTGTGAGGCTAATTACACCCTCATTGATTCTTGAAACTATCCACACACTTCCAGGGATTGCCCCTATGGTGATACATGTTGATAACCCAGCATTGTAAACTAAGGCTTGCCGGAGTCACTTGAGCCCCCGAAATGATTCTGGCCTGTACCTGGTTGGCTGCATGCAGGAGAATCTCACTATGGATACTGTGATAGGCGGGCGGAGCTGAGAAGTATCTATGTGTAAGACGTGAAAATTCCTTGGGAGAACCCAGAACCAGAGTACACTATTTTAGCTCTGCATATTTGGAAAGCCCTCTTGGGTGGCGGGGAATGACATTATGCCACGCGCTTCTTACTACTAGCTTGGGACCAGATGTGACGATCCTTTAAATGCAAGCCAGACTGGAGAAACTGGAGCTCATGACTTCAACTCAGCACGTTTCGGAGTGACAGAAAAGCCACAGGAGAAGCCTAGATCTACAGTGTAGATAATACCAAGGAATCTTCAACTTGGTATTGGCTGCAAAAAAAAAAAAAAACGAGCAGCCTTATTTAAACAACAACAACAGTAACACTATCATTTTCTCCCTTTCTGACCCCGGTAACGCTTGGGTGGTAATCAAATATAACACAATAAATTATGTTTAGTTACACACTATTGTTATACTAAAGTATCGATCTGTTTTATTCCATTTGAACAAGTGGATGCATTTTTTGTTCAACAATGATAAATGTTCTCAGCCGTCTTCCAAAGCTGTGTCTATGATATTGTTTATTGCTATCGGCTTCCTCCTCTATTGGTCTATGGAGTGTCTTTGACCTCTCTAATCTCGTGCAAGAGCTAAGAAGCTACAGCGCTTTCCTCTCGCAACACAATTACCGGGCTCTTGGATGGAAAGCTGGTAGCATAACGCTCCAGACTACTAAGCTGTAAATGTGTACCTGACTATACTATTGGGTTAGGGACGGCAAAGGTAGCCAGGAAAAGTAACTAGTTACCACACCTCCGAAAAAAGCGTGACCTATTAATGTGAAGTCTAACATTTCAATCCTCTACGGCAGGATCTGCTATTGGACTACTTTTACCTGTTTAGACTTAACTGCACTGACTGTCCTAGTCTAGGATGTCTGGCTGTGTCCTCGAGGGATGTACTGTCCTAGTCTAGGATGTCTGGCTGTGTCCCCGGGGGATGTACTGTCCTAGTCTAGGATGTCTGGCTGTGTCCCCGGGGGATGTACTGTCCTAGTCTAGGATGTCTGGCTGTGTCCCCGGGGGATGTACTGTCCTAGTCTAGGATGTCTGGCTGTGTCCCCGGGGGATGTACTGTCCTAGTCTAGGATGTCTGGCTGTGTCCTCGAGGGATGTACTGTCCTAGTCTAGGATGTCTGGCTGTGTCCTCGAGGGATGTACTGTCCTAGTCTAGGATGTCTGGCTGTGTCCTCGAGGGATGTACTGTCCTAGTCTAGGATGTCTGGCTGTGTCCTCGAGGGATGTACTGTTCTAGTCTAGGATGTCTGGCTGTGTCCTCGAGGGATGTACTGTTCTAGTCTAGGATGTCTGGCTGTGTCCTCGAGGGATGTACTGTCCTAGTCTAGGATGTCTGGCTGTGTCCCCGGGGGATGTACTGTCCTAGTCTAGGATGTCTGGCTGTGTCCCCGGGGGATGTACTGTCCTAGTCTAGGATGTCTGGCTGTGTCCCCGGGGGATGTACTGTCCTAGTCTAGGATGTCTGGCTGTGTCCCGGGGGATGTACTGTCCTAGTCTAGGATGTCTGGCTGTGTCCCCGGGGGATGTACTGTCCTAGTCTAGGATGTCTGGCTGTGTCCCCGGGGGATGTACTGTCCTAGTCTAGGATGTCTGGCTGTGTCCCCGGGGGATGTACTGTCCTAGTCTAGGATGTCTGGCTGTGTCCCCGGGGGATGTACTGTCCTAGTCTAGGATGTCTGGCTGTGTCCCCGGGGATGTACTGTTCTAGTCTAGGATGTCTGGCTGTGTCCCCGGGGGATGTACTGTCCTAGTCTAGGATGTCTGGCTGTGTCCCCGGGGGATGTACTGTCCTAGTCTAGGATGTCTGGCTGTGTCCTCGAGGGATGTACTGTTCTAGTCTAGGATGTCTGGCTGTGTCCTCGAGGGATGTACTGTTCTAGTCTAGGATGTCTGGCTGTGTCCTCGAGGGATGTACTGTTCTAGTCTAGGATGTCTGGCTGTGTCCCCGGGGGATGTACTGTCCTAGTCTAGGATGTCTGGCTGTGTCCCCGGGGGATGTACTGTCCTAGTCTAGGATGTCTGGCTGTGTCCCCGGGGGATGTACTGTCCTAGTCTAGGATGTCTGGCTGTGTCCTCGGGGGATGTACTGTCCTAGTCTAGGATGTCTGGCTGTGTCCTCGAGGGATGTACTGTCCTAGTCTAGGATGTCTGGCTGTGTCCCCGGGGGATGTACTGTCCTAGTCTAGGATGTCTGGCTGTGTCCCCGGGGGATGTACTGTCCTAGTCTAGGATGTCTGGCTGTGTCCTCGAGGGATGTACTGTCCTAGTCTAGGATGTCTGGCTGTGTCCCCGGGGGATGTACTGTCCTAGTCTAGGATGTCTGGCTGTGTGCCCGGGGGATGTACTGTCCTAGTTTAGTGTGTCTGGCTGTGTCCCCGGGGGATGTACTGTCCTAGTCTAGGATGTCTGGCTGTGTCCCCGGGGATGTACTGTCCTAGTCTAGGATGTCTGGCTGTGTCCCCGGGGGATGTACTGTCCTAGTCTAGGATGTCTGGCTGTGTCCCCGGGGGATGTACTGTCCTAGTCTAGGATGTCTGGCTGTGTCCCCCGGGGGATGTACTGTCCTAGTCTAGGATGTCTGGCTGTGTCCCCGGGGGATGTACTGTCCTAGTCTAGGATGTCTGGCTGTGTCCCCGGGGGATGTACTGTCCTAGTCTAGGATGTCTGGCTGTGTCCCCGGGGGATGTACTGTCCTAGTCTAGGATGTCTGGCTGTGTCCCCGGGGGATGTACTGTCCTAGTCTAGGATGTCTGGCTGTGTCCCCGGGGGATGTACTGTCCTAGTCTAGGATGTCTGGCTGTGTCCCCGGGGGATGTACTGTCCTAGTCTAGGATGTCTGGCTGTGTCCCCGGGGGATGTACTGTCCTAGTCTAGGATGTCTGGCTGTGTCCCCGGGGGGATGTACTGTCCTAGTCTAGGATGTCTGGCTGTGTCCCCGGGGATGTACTGTCCTAGTCTAGGATGTCTGGCTGTGTCCCCGGGGGATGTACTGTCCTAGTCTAGGATGTCTGGCTGTGTCCCCGGGGGATGTACTGTCCTAGTCTAGGATGTCTGGCTGTGTCCCCGGGGGATGTACTGTCCTAGTCTAGGATGTCTGGCTGTGTCCCCGGGGGATGTACTGTCCTAGTCTAGGATGTCTGGCTGTGTCCCCGGGGGATGTACTGTCCTAGTCTAGGATGTCTGGCTGTGTCCCCGGGGGATGTACTGTCCTAGTCTAGGATGTCTGGCTGTGTCCCCGGGGGATGTACTGTTCTAGTCTAGGATGTCTGGCTGTGTCCCCGGGGGATGTACTGTTCTAGTCTAGGATGTCTGGCTGTGTCCCCGGGGGATGTACTGTCCTAGTCTAGGATGTCTGGCTGTGTCCCCGGGGGATGTACTGTCCTAGTCTAGGATGTCTGGCTGTGTCCCCGGGGGATGTACTGTCCTAGTCTAGGATGTCTGGCTGTGTCCCCGGGGGATGTACTGTCCTAGTCTAGGATGTCTGGCTGTGTCCCCGGGGGATGTACTGTCCTAGTCTAGGATGTCTGGCTGTGTCCCCGGGGGATGTACTGTCCTAGTCTAGGATGTCTGGCTGTGTCCCCGGGGGATGTACTGTCCTAGTCTAGGATGTCTGGCTGTGTCCCCCGGGGGATGTACTGTCCTAGTCTAGGATGTCTGGCTGTGTCCCCGGGGGATGTACTGTTCTAGTCTAGGATGTCTGGCTGTGTCCTCGGGGGATGTACTGTCCTAGTCTAGGATGTCTGGCTGTGTCCCCGGGGGATGTACTGTCCTAGTCTAGGATGTCTGGCTGTGTCCCGGGGGATGTACTGTCCTAGTCTAGGATGTCTGGCTGTGTCCCCGGGGGATGTACTGTCCTAGTCTAGGATGTCTGGCTGTGTCCCCGGGGGATGTACTGTCCTAGTCTAGGATGTCTGGCTGTGTCCCCGGGGGATGTACTGTTCTAGTCTAGGATGTCTGGCTGTGTCCCCGGGGGATGTACTGTCCTAGTCTAGGATGTCTGGCTGTGTCCCCGGGGGATGTACTGTTCTAGTCTAGGATGTCTGGCTGTGTCCCCGGGGGATGTACTGTTCTAGTCTAGGATGTCTGGCTGTGTCCCCGGGGGATGTACTGTCCTAGTCTAGGATGTCTGGCTGTGTCCCCGGGGGATGTACTGTTCTAGTCTAGGATGTCTGGCTGTGTCCCCGGGGGATGTACTGTTCTAGTCTAGGATGTCTGGCTGTGTCCCCGGGGGATGTACTGTCCTAGTCTAGGATGTCTGGCTGTGTCCCCGGGGGATGTACTGTCCTAGTCTAGGATGTCTGGGCTGTGTCCCCGGGGGATGTACTGTCCTAGTCTAGGATTGTCTGGCTGTGTCCCGGGGGATGTACTGTCCTAGTCTAGGATTCTGGCTGTGTCCCGGGGGATGTACTGTTCTAGTCTAGGATGTCTGGCTGTGTCCCCGGGATGTACTGTCCTAGTCTAGGATGTCTGGCTGTGTCCCCGGGGGATGTATCCTAGTACTGTCCTAGTCTAGGATGTCTGGCTGTGTCCCGGGGGGTACTGTCCTAGTCTAGGATGTCTGGCTGTCCCCCCGGGGGATAGTCCTAGTCTATGTCTGGCTGTGTCCCCGGGGGATGTACTGTCCTAGTCTAGGATGTCTGGCTGTGTCCCCGGGGGATGTACTGTCCTAGTCTAGGATGTCTGGCTGTGTCCCCGGGGGATGTACTGTCCTAGTCTAGGATGGCTGGCTGTGTCCCCGGGGGATGTACTGTCCTAGTCTAGGATGTCTGGCTGTGTCCCCGGGGGATGTACTGTCCTAGTCTAGGATGTCTGGCTGTGTCCCCGGGGGATGTACTGTCCTAGTCTAGGATGTCTGGCTGTGTCCCCGGGGGATGTACTGTCCTAGTTTAGGATGTCTGGCTGTGTCCACGGGGGATGTAACGGTCCTAGTCTAGGATGTCTGGCTGTGTCCCCGGGGGATGTACTGTCCTAGTCTAGGATGTCTGGCTGTGTCCCCGGGGGATGTACTGTCCTAGTCTAGGATGTCTGGCTGTGTCCCCGGGGGGTGTACTGTCCTAGTCTAGGATGTCTGGCTGTGTCCCCGGGGGATGTACTGTCCTAGTCTAGGATGTCTGGCTGTGTCCCGGGGGATGTACTGTTCTAGTCTAGGATGTCTGGCTGTGTCCCCGGGGGATGTACTGTCCTAGTCTAGGATGTCTGGCTGTGTCCCCGGGGGATGTACTGTCCTAGTCTAGGATGTCTGGCTGTGTCCCCGGGGGATGTACTGTCCTAGTCTAGGATGTCTGGCTGTGTCCCCGGGGGATGTACGGGTCTAGTCTAGGATGTCTGGCTGTGTCCCCGGGGGATGTACTGTCCTAGTCTAGGATGTCTGGCTGTGTCCCCGGGGGATGTACTGTCCTAGTCTAGGATGTCTGGCTGTGTCCCCGGGGGATGTACTGTCCTAGTCTAGGATGTCTGGCTGTGTCCCCGGGGGATGTACTGTCCTAGTCTAGGATGTCTGGCTGTGTCCCCGGGGGATGTACTGTTCTGTCTAGGATGTCTGGCTGTGTCCCGGGGGATGTATGTTCTGTCTAGGTCTGGCTGTGCCCCGGGGGATGTACTGTCCTAGTCTAGGATGTCTGGCTGTGTCCCCGGGGGATGTACTGTCCTAGTCTAGGATGTCTGGCTGTGTCCCCGGGGGATGTACTGTCCTAGTCTAGGATGTCTGGCTGTGTCCCCGGGGGATGTACTGTCCTAGTCTAGGATGTCTGGCTGTGTCCCCGGGGGATGTACTGTTCTAGTCTAGGATGTCTGGCTGTGTCCCCGGGGGATGTACTGTCCTAGTCTAGGATGTCTGGCTGTGTCCCTGGGGGATGTACTGTCCTAGTCTAGGATGTCTGGCTGTGTCCCTGGGGGATGTACTGTCCTAGTCTAGGATGTCTGGCTGTGTCCCCGGGGGATGTACTGTCCTAGTCTAGGATGTCTGGCTGTGTCCCCGGGGGATGTACTGTCCCTAGTCTAGGATGTCTGGCTGTGTCCCCGGGGGATGTACTGTCCTAGTCTAGGATGTCTGGCTGTGTCCCCGGGGGATGTACTGTTCTAGTCTAGGATGTCTGGCTGTGTCCCCGGGGGATGTACTGTCCTAGTCTAGGATGTCTGGCTGTGTCCCCGGGGGATGTACTGTCCTAGTCTAGGATGTCTGGCTGTGTCCCGGGGGATGTACTGTCCTAGTCTAGGATGTCTGGCTGTGTCCCCGGGGGATGTACTGTCCTAGTCTAGGATGTCTGGCTGTGTCCCCGGGGGATGTACTGTTCTAGTCTAGGATGTCTGGCTGTGTCCCCGGGGGATGTACTGTCCTAGTCTAGGATGTCTGGCTGTGTCCCCGGGGGATGTACTGTTCTAGTCTAGGATGTCTGGCTGTGTCCCCGGGGGATGTACTGTCCTAGTCTAGGATGTCTGGCTGTGTCCCCGGGGGATGTACTGTCCTAGTCTAGGATGTCTGGCTGTGTCCCCGGGGGATGTACTGTCCTAGTCTAGGATGTCTGGCTGTGTCCCCGGGGGATGTACTGTCCTAGTCTAGGATGTCTGGCTGTGTCCCCGGGGGATGTACTGTTCTAGTCTAGGATGTCTGGCTGTGTCCCCGGGGGATGTACTGTCCTAGTCTAGGATGTCTGGCTGTGTCCCCGGGGGATGTACTGTCCTAGTCTAGGATGTCTGGCTGTGTCCCCGGGGGATGTACTGTCCTAGTCTAGGATGTCTGGCTGTGTCCCGGGGGATGTACTGTTCTAGTCTAGGATGTCTGGCTGTGTCCCCGGGGGATGTACTGTCCTAGTCTAGGATGTCTGGCTGTGTCCCCGGGGGATGTACTGTCCTAGTCTAGGATGTCTGGCTGTGTCCCCGGGGGGATGTACTGTCCTAGTCTAGGATGTCTGGCTGTGTCCCCGGGGGATGTACTGTCCTAGTCTAGGATGTCTGGCTGTGTCCCCGGGGGATGTACTGTCCTAGTCTAGGATGTCTGGCTGTGTCCCCGGGGATGTACTGTCCTAGTCTAGGATGTCTGGCTGTGTCCCCGGGGGATGTACTGTTCTAGTCTAGGATGTCTGGCTGTGTCCCCGGGGGATGTACTGTCCTAGTCTAGGATGTCTGGCTGTGTCCCCGGGGGATGTACTGTTCTAGTCTAGGATGTCTGGCTGTGTCCCCGGGGGATGTACTGTTCTAGTCTAGGATGTCTGGCTGTGTCCCCGGGGGATGTACTGTCCTAGTCTAGGATGTCTGGCTGTGTCCCCGGGGGCTGTACTCTTCTAGTCTAGGCTGTCTGGCTGTGTCCCCGGGGGATGTACTGTCCTAGTCTAGGATGTCTGGCTGTGTCCCCGGGGGATGTACTGTCCTAGTCTAGGATGTCTGGCTGTGTCCCGGGGGATGTACTGTTCTAGTCTAGGATGTCTGGCTGTGTCCCCGGGGGATGTACTGTCCTAGTCTAGGATGTCTGGCTGTGTCCCCGGGGGATGTACTGTTCTAGTCTAGGATGTCTGGCTGTGTCCCCGGGGGATGTACTGTCCTAGTCTAGGATGTCTGGCTGTGTCCCCCGGGGGATGTACTGTTCTAGTCTAGGATGTCTGGCTGTGTCCCCGGGGGATGTACTGTTCTAGTCTAGGATGTCTGGCTGTGTCCCCGGGGGATGTACTGTCCTAGTCTAGGATGTCTGGCTGTGTCCCCGGGGGATGTACTGTCCTAGTCTAGGATGTCTGGCTGTGTCCCCGGGGGATGTACTGTCCTAGTCTAGGATGTCTGGCTGTGTCCCCGGGGGATGTACTGTTCTAGTCTAGGATGTCTGGCTGTGTCCCCGGGGGATGTACTGTCCTAGTCTAGGATGTCTGGCTGTGTCCCCGGGGGATGTACTGTCCTAGTCTAGGATGTCTGGCTGTGTCCCCGGGGGATGTACTGTCCTAGTCTAGGATGTCTGGCTGTGTCCCCGGGGATGTACTGTTCTAGTCTAGGATGTCTGGCTGTGTCCCCGGGGATGTACTGTCCTAGTCTAGGATGTCTGGCTGTGTCCCCGGGGGATGTACTGTCCTAGTCTAGGATGTCTGGCTGTGTCCCCGGGGGATGTACTGTTCTAGTCTAGGATGTCTGGCTGTGTCCCCGGGGGATGTACTGTCCTAGTCTAGGATGTCTGGCTGTGTCCCCGGGGGATGTACTGTTCTAGTCTAGGATGTCTGGCTGTGTCCCCGGGGGATGTACTGTTCTAGTCTAGGATGTCTGGCTGTGTCCCCGGGGGATGTACTGTCCTAGTCTAGGATGTCTGGCTGTGTCCCCTGGGGATGTACTGGGATGTACTGTCCCTACTGTCTAGGATGTCTGGCTGTGTCCCCGGGGGATGTACTGTTCTAGTCTAGGATGTCTGGCTGTGTCCCCGGGGGATGTACTGTTCTAGTCTAGGATGTCTGGCTGTGTCCCCGGGGGGATGTACTGTCCTAGTCTAGGATGTCTGGCTGTGTCCCGGGGGATGTACTGTTCTAGTCTAGGATGTCTGGCTGTGTCCCCGGGGGATGTACTGTCCTAGTCTAGGATGTCTGGCTGTGTCCCCGGGGGATGTACTGTTCTAGTCTAGGATGTCTGGCTGTGTCCTCGAGGGATGTACTGTTCTAGTCTAGGATGTCTGGCTGTGTCCCCGGGGGATGTACTGTTCTAGTCTAGGATGTCTGGCTGTGTCCCGGGGGGATGTACTGTCCTAGTCTAGGATGTCTGGCTGTGTCCCCGGGGGATGTACTGTTCTAGTCTAGGATGTCTGGCTGTGTCCCCGGGGGATGTACTGTTCTAGTCTAGGATGTCTGGCTGTGTCCCCGGGGGATGTACTGTCCTAGTCTAGGATGTCTGGCTGTGTCCCCGGGGGATGTACTGTTCTAGTCTAGGATGTCTGGCTGTGTCCCCGGGGGGATGTACTGTTCTAGTCTAGGATGTCTGGCTGTGTCCCCGGGGGATGTACTGTTCTAGTCTAGGATGTCTGGCTGTGTCCCCGGGGGATGTACTGTCCTAGTCTAGGATGTCTGGCTGTGTCCCCGGGGGATGTACTGTCCTAGTCTAGGATGTCTGGCTGTGTCCCCGGGGGATGTACTGTCTAGTCTAGGATGTCTGGCTGTGTCCCCGGGGGATGTACTGTGTCCTAGTCTAGGATGTCTGGCTGTGTCCCCGGGGGATGTACTGTTCTAGTCTAGGATGTCTGGCTGTGTCCCCGGGGGATGTACTGTCCTAGTCTAGGATGTCTGGCTGTGTCCCCGGGGGATGTACTGTCCTAGTCTAGGATGTCTGGCTGTGTCCCCGGGGGATGTACTGTTCTAGTCTAGGATGTCTGGCTGTGTCCCCGGGGGATGTACTGTTCTAGTCTAGGATGTCTGGCTGTGTCCCCGGGGGATGTACTGTCCTAGTCTAGGATGTCTGGCTGTGTCCCCGGGGGATGTACTGTCTTCGTCTAGGATGTCTGGCTGTGTCCCCGGGGGATGTACTGTTCTAGTCTAGGATGTCTGGCTGTGTCCCCGGGGGATGTACTGTCCTAGTCTAGGATGTCTGGCTGTGTCCCCGGGGGATGTACTGTTCTAGTCTAGGATGTCTGGCTGTGTCCCCGGGGGATGTACTGTCCTAGTCTAGGATGTCTGGCTGTGTCCCCGGGGGATGTACTGTCCTAGTCTAGGATGTCTGGCTGTGTCCCCGGGGGATGTACTGTCCTAGTCTAGGATGTCTGGCTGTGTCCTCGAGGGATGTACCCTAGACTAGGATGTCTGGCTGTGTCCCCGGGTTATGTACTGTCCTAGTCTAGGATGTCTGGCTGTGTCCCCGGGGGATGTACTGTCCTAGTCTAGGATGTCTGGCTGTGTCCCCGGGGGATGTACTGTCCTAGTCTAGGATGTCTGGCTGTGTCCCCGGGGGATGTACTGTCCTAGTCTAGGATGTCTGGCTGTGTCCCCGGGGGATGTACTGTCCTAGTCTAGGATGTCTGGCTGTGTCCCCGGAGCGTGAGACATCCTAGTCTAGGATGTCTGGCTGTGTCCCCGGGGGATGTACTGTCCTAGTCTAGGATGTCTGGCTGTGTCCCCGGGGGATGTACTGTCCTAGTCTAGGATGTCTGGCTGTGTCCCCGGGGGATGTACTGTCCTAGTCTAGGATGTCTGGCTGTGTCCCCGGGGGATGTACTGTCCTAGTCTAGGATGTCTGGCTGTGTCCCCGGGGATGTACTGTCCTAGTCTAGGATGTCTGGCTGTGTCCCCGGGGGATGTACTGTCCTAGTCTAGGATGTCTGGCTGTGTCCCCGGGGGATGTACTGTCCTAGTCTAGGATGTCTGGCTGTGTCCCCGGGGGATGTACTGTCCTAGTCTAGGATGTCTGGCTGTGTCCCCGGGGATGTACTGTCCTAGTCTAGGATGTCTGGCTGTGTCCCCGGGGGATGTACTGTCCTAGTCTAGGATGTCTGGCTGTGTCCCCGGGGGATGTACTGTCCTAGTCTAGGATGTCTGGCTGTGGCCCCCGGGGGATGTACTGTCCTAGTCTAGGATGTCTGGCTGTGTCCCCGGGGGATGTCCTGTCCTAGTCTAGGATGTCTGGCTGTGTCCCCGGGGGATGTACTGTCCTAGTCTAGGATGTCTGGCTGTGTCCCGGGGATGTACTGTCTAGTCTAGGATGTCTGGCTGTGTCCCCGGGGGATGTACTGTCCTAGTCTAGGATGTCTGGCTGTGTCCCCGGGGGATGTACTGTCCTAGTCTAGGATGTCTGGCTGTGTCCCGGGGGATGTACTGTCCTAGTCTAGGATGTCTGGCTGTGTCCCCGGGGGATGTACTGTCCTAGTCTAGGATGTCTGGCTGTGTCCCCGGGGGATGTACTGTCCTAGTCTAGGATGTCTGGCTGTGTCCCCGGGGGATGTACTGTCCTAGTCTAGGATGTCTGGCTGTGTCCCCGGGGGATGTACTGTCCTAGGATGTCTAGTGTCTAGGATGTCTGGCTGTGTCCCGGGGGATGTACTGTCCTAGTCTAGGATGTCTGGCTGTGTCCCCGGGGGATGTACTGTCCTAGTCTAGGATGTCTGGCTGTGTCCCCGGGGGAGTTACTGGCCTAGTCGAGGATGGCTGGCGGAGTGCCCGGGGGATGTACTGGCTTAGTCTAGGATGTCTGGCTGGGTGCCGGGGGGATGTACTGTCCTAGTCTAGGATGTCTGGCTGTGTCCCCGGGGGATGTACTGTCCTAGTCTAGGATGTCTGGCTGTGTCCCCGGGGGATGTACTGTCCTAGTCTAGGATGTCTGGCTGTGTCCCCGGGGGATGTACTGTCCTAGTCTAGGATGTCTGGCTGTGTCCCCGGGGATGTACTGTCCTAGGCTAGGATGGCGGGCTGTGTCCTCGGGGGATGTACTGTCCTAGTCTAGGATGTCTGGCTGTGTCCCCGGGGGATGTACTGTCCTAGTCTAGGATGTCTGGCTGTGTCCCCGGGGGATGTACTGTCCTAGTCTAGGATGTCTGGCTGTGTCCCCGGGGGATGTACTGTCCTAGTCTAGGATGTCTGGCTGTGTCCCCGGGGGATGTACTGTCCTAGTCTAGGATGTCTGGCTGTGTCCCCGGGGGATGTACTGTCCTAGTCTAGGATGTCTGGCTGTGTCCCCGGGGGATGTACTGTCCTAGTCTAGGATGTCTGGCTGTGTCCCCGGGGGATGTACTGTCCTAGTCTAGGATGTCTGGCTGTGTCCCCGGGGGATGTACTGTCCTAGTCTAGGATGTCTGGCTGTGTCCCCGGGGATGTACTGTCCTAGTCTAGGATGTCTGGCTGTGTCCCCGGGGGATGTACTGTCCTAGTCTAGGATGTCTGGCTGTGTCCCCGGGGGATGTACTGTCCTAGTCTAGGATGTCTGGCTGTGTCCCCGGGGGATGTACTGTCCTAGTCTAGGATGTCTGGCTGTGTCCCCGGGGATGTACTGTCCTAGTCTAGGATGTCTGGCTGTGTCCCCGGGGGATGTACTGTCCTAGTCTAGGATGTCTGGCTGTGTCCCCGGGGGATGTACTGTCCTAGTCTAGGATGTCTGGCTGTGTCCCCGGGGGATGTACTGTCCTAGTCTAGGATGTCTGGCTGTGTCCCCGGGGGATGTACTGTCCTAGTCTAGGATGTCTGGCTGTGTCCCCGGGGATGTACTGTCCTAGTCTAGGATGTCTGGCTGTGTCCCCGGGGGGTGTACTGTCCTAGTCTAGGATGTCTGGCTGTGTCCCCGGGGGATGTACTGTCCTAGTCTAGGATGTCTGGCTGTGTCCCCGGGGGATGTACTGTCCTAGTCTAGGATGTCTGGCTGTGTCCCCGGGGGATGTACTGTCCTAGTCTAGGATGTCTGGCTGTGTCCCCGGGGGATGTACTGTCCTAGTCTAGGATGTCTGGCTGTGTCCCCGGGGGATGTACTGTCCTAGTCTAGGATGTCTGGCTGTGGCCCCCGGGGGATGTACTGTCCTAGTCTAGGATGTCTGGCTGTGTCCCCGGGGGATGTACTGTCCTAGTCTAGGATGTCTGGCTGTGTCCCCGGGGGGGGATGGGGGATGTACTGTGTCTAGTCGAGGATGTCTGGCTGTGTCCCCGGGGGATGTACTGTCCTAGTCTAGGATGTCTGGCTGTGTCCCCGGGGGATGTACTGTCCTAGTCTAGGATGTCTGGCTGTGTCCCCGGGGGATGTACTGTCCTAGTCTAGGATGTCTGGCTGTGTCCCCGGGGGATGTACTGTTCCAGTCCAGGATATCTGGCTGTGTCCCCGGGGATGTACTGTCCTAGTCTAGGATGTCTGGCTGTGTCCCCGGGGGATGTACTGTCCTAGTCTAGGATGTCTGGCTGTGTCCCCGGGGATGTACTGTTCTAGCCTAGGATGTCTGGCTGTGTCCCCGGGGATGTACTGTCCTAGTCTAGGATGTCTGGCTGTGTCCCCCGGGGGATGTACTGTCCTAGTCTAGGATGTCTGGCTGTGTCCCCGGGGATGTACTGTCCTAGTCTAGGATGTCTGGCTGTGTCCCCGGGGGATGTACTGTCCTAGTCTAGGATGTCTGGCTGTGTCCCCGGGGGATGTACTGTCCTAGTCTAGGATGTCTGGCTGTGTCCCCGGGGGATGTACTGTCCTAGTCTAGGATGTCTGGCTGTGTCCCCGGGGGATGTACTGTCCTAGTCTAGGATGTCTGGCTGTGTCCCCGGGGGATGTACTGTCCTAGTCTAGGATGTCTGGCTGTGTCCCGGGGGATGTACTGTCCTAGTCTAGGATGTCTGGCTGTGTCCCCGGGGGATGTACTGTCCTAGTCTAGGATGTCTGGCTGTGTCCCCGGGGGATGTACTGTCCTAGTCTAGGATGTCTGGCTGTGTCCCCGGGGGATGTACTGTCCTAGTCTAGGATGTCTGGCTGTGTCCCCGGGGGATGTACTGTCCTAGTCTAGGATGTCTGGCTGTGTCCCCGGGGGATGTACTGTCCTAGTCTAGGATGTCTGGCTGTGTCCCCGGGGGATGTACTGTCCTAGTCTAGGATGTCTGGCTGTGTCCCCGGGGGATGTACTGTCCTAGTCTAGGATGTCTGGCTGTGTCCCCGGGGGATGTACTGTCCTAGTCTAGGATGTCTGGCTGTGTCCCGGGGGATGTACTGTTCTAGTCTAGGATGTCTGGCTGTGTCCCCGGGGGATGTACTGCCTAGTCTAGGATGTCTGGCTGTGTCCCCGGGGGATGTACTGTCCTAGTCTAGGATGTCTGGCTGTGTCCCCGGGGGATGTACTGTCTAGTCTAGGATGTCTGGCTGTGTCCCCGGGGGATGTACTGTCCTAGTCTAGGATGTCTGGCTGTGTCCCCGGGGGATGTACTGTCCTAGTCTAGGATGTCTGGCTGTGTCCCCGGGGGATGTACTGTCCTAGTCTAGGATGTCTGGCTGTGTCCCCGGGGGATGTACTGTCCTAGTCTAGGATGTCTGGCTGTGTCCCCGGGGGATGTACTGTCCTAGTCTAGGATGTCTGGCTGTGTCCCCGGGGGATGTACTGTCCTAGTCTAGGATGTCTGGCTGTGTCCCCGGGGGATGTACTGTTCTAGTCTAGGATGTCTGGCTGTGTCCCCGGGGGATGTACTGTGTCCTAGTCTAGGATGTCTGGCTGTGTCCCCGGGGGATGTACTGTCCTAGTCTAGGATGTCTGGCTGTGTCCCCGGGGGATGTACTGTCCTAGTCTAGGATGTCTGGCTGTGTCCCCGGGGGATGTACTGTCCTAGTCTAGGATGTCTGGCTGTGTCCCCGGGGGATGTACTGTCCTAGTCTAGGATGTCTGGCTGTGTCCCCGGGGGATGTACTGTCCTAGTCTAGGATGTCTGGCTGTGTCCCCGGGGGATGTACTGTTCTAGTCTAGGATGTCTGGCTGTGTCCCCGGGGGATGTACTGTCCTAGTCTAGGATGTCTGGCTGTGTCCCCGGGGATGTACTGTCCTAGTCTAGGATGTCTGGCTGTGTCCCCGGGGGATGTACTGTCCTAGTCTAGGATGTCTGGCTGTGTCCCCGGGGGATGTACTGTCCTAGTCTAGGATGTCTGGCTGTGTCCCCGGGGGATGTACTGTCCTAGTCTAGGATGTCTGGTCCCCTGTCTGATGTCCCGGGTGTCCCCGGGGGATGTACTGTTCTAGTCTAGGATGTCTGGCTGTGTCCCCGGGGGATGTACTGTCCTAGTCTAGGATGTCTGGGGATGTACTGTCCTAGTCTAGGATGTCTGGCTGTGTCCCCGGGGGATGTACTGTCCTAGTCTAGGATGTCTGGCTGTGTCCCCGGGGGATGTACTGTCCTAGTCTAGGATGTCTGGCTGTGTCCCCGGGGGATGTACTGTCCTAGTCTAGGATGTCTGGCTGTGTCCCCGGGGGATGTACTGTCCTAGTCTAGGATGTCTGGCTGTGTCCCCGGGGGATGTACTGTTCTAGTCTAGGATGTCTGGCTGTGTCCCCGGGGGATGTACTGGGGTAGTCTAGGATGTCTGGCTGTGTCCCCGGTGGGTGTACTGTACTAAGGATGTCCTAGTCTAGGATGTCTGGCTGTGTCCCCGGGGGATGTACTGTCCTAGTCTAGGATGTCTGGCTGTGTCCCCGGGGGATGTACTGTCCTAGTCTAGGATGTCTGGCTGTGTCCCCGGGGGATGTACTGTTCTAGTCTAGGATGTCTGGCTGTGTCCCCGGGGGATGTACTGTCCTAGTCTAGGATGTCTGGCTGTGTCCCCGGGGGATGTACTGTCCTAGTCTAGGATGTCTGGCTGTGTCCCCGGGGGATGTACTGTCCTAGTCTAGGATGTCTGGCTGTGTCCCCGGGGGATGTACTGTCCTAGTCTAGGATGTCTGGCTGTGTCCCCGGGGGATGTACTGTCCTAGTCTAGGATGTCTGGCTGTGTCCCCGGGGGATGTACTGTCCTAGTCTAGGATGTCTGGCTGTGTCCCCGGGGGATGTACTGTGCTAGTCTAGGATGTCTGGCTGTGTCCCCGGGGGATGTACTGTTCTAGTCTAGGATGTCTGGCTGTGTCCCCGGGGGATGTACTGTCCTAGTCTAGGATGTCTGGCTGTGTCCCCGGGGGATGTACTGTCCTAGTCTAGGATGTCTGGCTGTGTCCCCGGGGGATGTACTGTTCTAGTCTAGGATGTCTGGCTGTGTCCCCGGGGGATGTACTGTCCTAGTCTAGGATGTCTGGCTGTGTCCCCGGGGGATGTACTGTTCTAGTCTAGGATGTCTGGCTGTGTCCCCGGGGGATGTACTGTTCTAGTCTAGGATGTCTGGCTGTGTCCCGGGGGATGTACTGTTCTAGTCTAGGATGTCTGGCTGTGTCCCCGGGGGATGTACTGTCCTAGTCTAGGATGTCTGGCTGTGTCCCCGGGGGATGTACTGTTCTAGTCTAGGATGTCTGGCTGTGTCCCCGGGGATGTACTGTTCTAGTCTAGGATGTCTGGCTGTGTCCCCGGGGGATGTACTGTTCTAGTCTAGGATGTCTGGCTGTGTCCCCGGGGGATGTACTGTTCTAGTCTAGGATGTCTGGCTGTGTCCCCGGGGGATGTACTGTTCTAGTCTAGGATGTCTGGCTGTGTCCCCGGGGATGTACTGTTTCCTAGACTAGGATGTCTGGCTGTGTCCCCGGGGGATGTACTGTTCTAGTCTAGGATGTCTGGCTGTGTCCCCGGGGGATGTACTGTTCTAGTCTAGGATGTCTGGCTGTGTCCCCGGGGGATGTACTGTTCTAGTCTAGGATGTCTGGCTGTGTCCCCGGGGGATGTACTGTTCTAGTCTAGGATGTCTGGCTGTGTCCCCGGGGGATGTACTGTTCTAGTCTAGGATGTCTGGCTGTGTCCCCGGGGGATGTACTGTTCTAGTCTAGGATGTCTGGCTGTGTCCCCGGGGGATGTACTGTCCTAGTCTAGGATGTCTGGCTGTGTCCCCGGGGGATGTACTGTTCTAGTCTAGGATGTCTGGCTGTGTCCCCGGGGGATGTACTGTTCTAGTCTAGGATGTCTGGCTGTGTCCCCGGGGGATGTACTGTTCTAGTCTAGGATGTCTGGCTGTGTCCCCGGGGGATGTACTGTTCTAGTCTAGGATGTCTGGCTGTGTCCCCGGGGGATGTACTGTTCTAGTCTAGGATGTCTGGCTGTGTCCCCGGGGGATGTACTGTTCTAGTCTAGGATGTCTGGCTGTGTCCCCGGGGGATGTACTGTTCTAGTCTAGGATGTCTGGCTGTGTCCCCGGGGGATGTACTGTTCTAGTCTAGGATGTCTGGCTGTGTCCCCGGGGGATGTACTGTCCTAGTCTAGGATGTCTGGCTGTGTCCCCGGGGGATGTACTGTTCTAGTCTAGGATGTCTGGCTGTGTCCCCGGGGGATGTACTGTTCTAGTCTAGGATGTCTGGCTGTGTCCCCGGGGGATGTACTGTTCTAGTCTAGGATGTCTGGCTGTGTCCCCGGGGGATGTACTGTTCTAGTCTAGGATGTCTGGCTGTGTCCCCGGGGGATGTACTGTTCTAGTCTAGGATGTCTGGCTGTGTCCCCGGGGGATGTACTGTTCTAGTCTAGGATGTCTGGCTGTGTCCCCGGGGGATGTACTGTTCTAGTCTAGGATGTCTGGCTGTGTCCCCGGGGGATGTACTGTTCTAGTCTAGGATGTCTGGCTGTGTCCCCGGGGGATGTACTGTTCTAGTCTAGGATGTCTGGCTGTGTCCCCGGGGGATGTACTGTTCTAGTCTAGGATGTCTGGCTGTGTCCCCGGGGGATGTACTGTTCTAGTCTAGGATGTCTGGCTGTGTCCCCGGGGGATGTACTGTCCTAGTCTAGGATGTCTGGCTGTGTCCCCGGGGGATGTACTGTTCTAGTCTAGGATGTCTGGCTGTGTCCCCGGGGGATGTACTGTTCTAGTCTAGGATGTCTGGCTGTGTCCCCGGGGGATGTACTGTTCTAGTCTAGGATGTCTGGCTGTGTCCCCGGGGGATGTACTGTCCTAGTCTAGGATGTCTGGCTGTGTCCCCGGGGGATGTACTGTTCTAGTCTAGGATGTCTGGCTGTGTCCCCGGGGGATGTACTGTTCTAGTCTAGGATGTCTGGCTGTGTCCCCCGGGGGATGTACTGTTCTAGTCTAGGATGTCTGGCTGTGTCCCCGGGGGATGTACTGTTCTAGTCTAGGATGTCTGGCTGTGTCCCCGGGGATGTACTGTTCTAGTCTAGGATGTCTGGCTGTGTCCCCGGGGGATGTACTGTCCTAGTCTAGGATGTCTGGCTGTGTCCCCGGGGGATGTACTGTTCTAGTCTAGGATGTCTGGCTGTGTCCCCGGGGATGTACTGTTCTAGTCTAGGATGTCTGGCTGTGTCCCCGGGGATGTACTGTTCTAGTCTAGGATGTCTGGCTGTGTCCCCGGGGATGTACTGTCCTAGTCTAGGATGTCTGGCTGTGTCCCCGGGGGATGTACTGTTCTAGTCTAGGATGTCTGGCTGTGTCCCCGGGGGGTGTACTGTGCTAGTCTAGGATGTCTGGCTGGGTCCCCGGGGGGTGTACTGTGCTAGCGTAGGATGTCTGGCTGTGTCCCCGGGGGATGTACTGTTCTAGTCTAGGATGTCTGGCTGTGTCCCCGGGGGATGTACTGTTCTAGTCTAGGATGTCTGGCTGTGTCCCCGGGGGATGTACTGTTCTAGTCTAGGATGTCTGGCTGTGTCCCCGGGGGATGTACTGTTCTAGTCTAGGATGTCTGGCTGTGTCCCCGGGGGATGTACTGTTCTAGTCTAGGATGTCTGGCTGAACTCGTTGACTGTGTCCTCGAGGGATGTACTGTTCTAGTCTAGGATGTCTGGCTGTGTCCCCGGGGGATGTACTGTTCTAGTCTAGGATGTCTGGCTGTGTCCCCGGGGGATGTACTGTCCTAGTCTAGGATGTCTGGCTGTGTCCCCGGGGGATGTACTGTCCTAGTCTAGGATGTCTGGCTGTGTCCCCGGGGGATGTACTGTTCTAGTCTAGGATGTCTGGCTGTGTCCCCGGGGGATGTACTGTCCTAGTCTAGGATGTCTGGCTGTGTCCCCGGGGGATGTACTGTCCTAGTCTAGGATGTCTGGCTGTGTCCCCGGGGGATGTACTGTCCTAGTCTAGGATGTCTGGCTGTGTCCCCGGGGGATGTACTGTTCTAGTCTAGGATGTCTGGCTGTGTCCCCGTGGGGGGGGGATGTACTGTCCTAGTCTAGGATGTCTGGCTGTGTCCCGGGGGGTGTACGGTTCTAGTCTCGGATGTCTGGCTGTGTCCCCGGGGGATGTACTGTTCTAGTCTAGGATGTCTGGCTGTGTCCCCGGGGGATGTACTGTCCTAGTCTAGGATGTCTGGCTGTGTCCCCGGGGGATGTACTGTTCTAGTCTAGGATGTCTGGCTGTGTCCCCGGGGGATGTACTGTTCTAGTCTAGGATGTCTGGCTGAACTCGTTGACTGTGTCCTCGAGGGATGTACTGTTCTAGTCTAGGATGTCTGGCTGAACTCGTTGACTGTGTCCTCGAGGGATGTACTGTCCTAGTCTAGGATGTCTGGCTGTGTCCCCGGGGGATGTACTGTTCTAGTCTAGGATGTCTGGCTGTGTCCCCGGGGGATGTACTGTTCTAGTCTAGGATGTCTGGCTGAACTCGTTGACTGTGTCCTCGAGGGATGTACTGTTCTAGTCTAGGATGTCTGGCTGAACTCGTTGACTGTGTCCTCGAGGGATGTACTGTTCTAGTCTAGGATGTCTGGCTGAACTCGTTGACTGTGTCCTCGAGGGATGTACTGTTCTAGTCTAGGATGTCTGGCTGAACTCGTTGACTGTGTCCTCGAGGGATGTACTGTTCTAGTCTAGGATGTCTGGCTGTGTCCTCGGGGGGTGTACTGTTCTAGTCTAGGATGTCTGGCTGAACTCGTTGACTGTGTCCTCGGGGGATGTACTGTTCTAGTCTAGGATGTCTGGCTGAACTCGTTGACTGTGTCCTCGAGGGATGTACTGTTCTAGTCTAGGATGTCTGGCTGAACTCGTTGACTGTGTCCTCGAGGGATGTACTGTTCTAGTCTAGGATGTCTGGCTGAACTCGTTGACTACTGTCCTAGTCTAGGATGTCTGGCTGAACTCGTTGACTGTGTCCTCGAGGGATGTACTGTCCTAGCTCGAGGGATGTACTGTCCTAGTCTAGGATGTCTGGCTGAACTCGTTGACTGTGTCCTCGAGGGATGTACTGTCCTAGTCTAGGATGTCTGGCTGAACTCGTTGACTGTGTCCCCGAGGGATGTACTGTTCTAGTCTAGGATGTCTGGCTGAACTCGTTGACTGTGTCCTCGAGGGATGTACTGTTCTAGTCTAGGATGTCTGGCTGAACTCGTTGACTGTGTCCTCGAGGGATGTACTGTTCTAGTCTAGGATGTCTGGCTGAACTCGTTGACTGTGTCCTCGAGGGATGTACTGTTCTAGTCTAGGATGTCTGGCTGAACTCGTTGACTGTGTCCTCGAGGGATGTACTGTCCTAGTCTAGGATGTCTGGCTGAACTCGTTGACTGTGTCCTCGAGGGATGTACTGTCCTAGTCTAGGATGTCTGGCTGAACTCGTTGACTGTGTCCTCGAGGGATGTACTGTCCTAGTCTAGGATGTCTGGCTGAACTCGTTGACTGTGTCCTCGAGGGATGTACTGTCCTAGTCTAGGATGTCTGGCTGAACTCGTTGACTGTGTCCTCGAGGGATGTACTATCCTAGACTAGGTATGTACTGTCCTAGTCTAGGATGTCTGGCTGAACTCGTTGACTGTGTCCTCGAGGGATGTACTGTTCTAGTCTAGGATGTCTGGCTGAACTCGTTGACTGTGTCCTCGAGGGATGTACTGTTCTAGTCTAGGATGTCTGGCTGAACTCGTTGACTGTGTCCTCGAGGGATGTACTGTTCTAGTCTAGGATGTCTGGCTGAACTCGTTGACTGTGTCCTCGCGGGATGTACTGTTCTAGCTATCGTTATTTTATCTCTGTAATCGCCCGATGTACTTATTGCTGTCTAGTCGAACATTGTGTCGTCTGATACGACTATTGTGACCAGGGGTGATCAGTTTGTGTGAGCCTCAAGTATGTATGTGTGGGCCTCAAGTATGTATGTGTGGGCCTCAAGTATGTATGTGTGGGCCTCAAGTATGTATGGTATTCTACCTGAAGTAATTAGAAGAAAGAATTGAGGCTTTGTGATGTGGATATTTAGAAGACTGATCCTACTGTATTTTAAAACAGTATATGGATTCTCTGCGTATCTCGCTGCGCGAATAAGATTAAGTCAAGGTTTGAACCGAAGTAGTTACCCATAGCAGGGCATATACTACGAATCGGTGGTGCTACAAAATGGATTCCTAGTGAACCTCCTCTCCTCACAAACTCTACCTTCTTCAAGAGCTTAACTCCACAATGTCCTATCTCGTCACAATGTTTCTTCCATCTTCACTCTACCAGCCGATCGTGAAGACGTATTTGTATCACCTGATCTGAGACGTCACATTTTTACGTGATGCGTGTTCTCTTATACTTACGTCAGCAAAACACGCACATTGAGGACAACTTAAATATTACCGAATTTACTCATCAATTTGAATATCCATTTGTTAAAAACAACCTAAGAAACTCATTGGCTCTAATGTTTAAATATTCAACAAAAGCAATGATCTCCCTTACATTACTAATTTCCAAGCCGTTGCATATACCTTAACACACGCACTATATAAACCGTAAATTATTACTACAATAATCACCTTTTATGATTAAGGAACGAAAGACATCAGACATAGTGATTTTCAGTGGTTCCATGACAGTTCTGGAAGCACTTAAACAGACTCCATATGAAAACGAAAACATCTTCCTTATAGGAAGAGCGATTTACAAATTGATCACAGCCCACTCCATCAGAGTAACCCTACAGTGGATCCCTGAACTCAGTGATCTAACAGGAAATGAGACAGCTGATAGACTTGCTAAACCAGGAGCCTCTAACCAACAAAAGGACAGCTCCTACAGATTGAGAACAGTCAAACAGAATCTAAGAAACAACACAAAGGAAATATAGCAAACGGGCCGATTGGCCGAAATGTCTTTAATTAAATGACGCACCAAAAAGACAATGACAACAAGAACAAACTCAATAGGAAAAATTAAGGTCTCATCTTCCAGTTTCGAACAGGACACGCAGAATCAATAGCCATTTAAATCGTATTAACCCTCAGCACCTACCCATGTGTAAACACTGCTCTCATCTTTATGGAACAACCAGACACCTTCTCATGGAGTGTCCACCTCTCCTTAACGCTAGGAAAAACCTTCTACTAATACCTCTGACAATCACCAGCTCACTATAAGGAACCTTGGAAAAACTGCGGAAAACCTGCACTTTTCTAAGAATGGCATTGAACTGCCAAGAGTAGATATGCTCAGCAGCAATGGGATATCGACAACAATAACACCTTTTATGATAATCGCTTTCTTGTTCACGGTTAACCAGGGCATCGACCAAAAAAGAAAATATATAATGAATGTCTAAACGCTTACCGTTAACACATCAGTCATATTTATTTTCACTTTCACCCAGGTATACAGAGGTAAAAGGTCAACACTTTGCTGCGTGTATCGAGTTGTGCTCAAACCCTCTACGTCCTGTCTGTTCCCGGCAAACTTTAACATCAGTTTTCTGAAATGATTGGTCAATGTTCAATCAGGTCTTTGAGATGCCATGTTTCAAAGCTAATATTAGTGGTTAAAAGAATTGTGCAGCGTCATACACAAACTGGGAGAAGAGACAAAACAACTTTCAAGAAGTTACACTTTCATAAATTGGAGTTAGCACGAAGTAGAAGGATTGAGGTGGTACAACAAGATCCAGAAAAGTGCCAGTGGAACAAAAGATGAGAAGAAGATGCTGAGAACAATTAATGATCGCCTGTTAGAGAATGACACAGCAATAGATGAATCATCAAGGTTAACACTGTTGGAATTTGGCATTAATCGTGAGGCTAGCAGAGATCGACGTATGAGAGGATGGATCCGTCGTGTATACAACCAGCGAGCTACAGGAACAGTTAGCATTCACACTCTTCGACATATACTGAGAGAGACTGAACACCTATGGGTTTGCCTGGAGTGCAATGATGTCGACTCTGTTCAACAATGACTATATCATATCAATCACGTGTATCATTTCAACCATTTTTATCAGTGCAACCCTTCTCTATCATTTTAACCACTTCTATTAATTGCATGCAATTCTATCATTTCAACCACCCTTTATTTTTTTTAACCACTTCTATTATTTCATGCAATTCTATAATTGCAACCACCCTTTATCATTTTAACCACTTCTATTATTTCATGCAATTCTATCATTTCAACCACATCTATTATTTCAACCACAGGCAGTTCTTTGTTAAGCGACATACGCGTTCCTAATACCATCGCTTTAATGGAAATCGCGTAAATGGAACAGAATTTTTTTTCAATCAAAAACATTGAAAGTAAGGCGGATGCGTTCCACCAATGCCGTACATAATAGTAAAAATAAATACATGTAATAATAAACAGTTAAATTAATATTCATTAATTACATATACATGTCCATAAAACAATATTAACAAATTAATTGATTGAGACCATTCTAACACGATCATTAATAGCCGTGAAACTACTGTCATCAACGCTAAAGCCTTCAAAGTCACGACAGAACTGAGAGCACTGTGTTTTCCAAACACCGTTCACGCATTGCCGCGGAACTTCATACGATGCAATCTTAGCGAAAGCGCATCTTTAATAGTGAATGCCTTCCAAAAATTGCTCAAATTAATACCCAAACTAGCATCATCTAGCTCTCGCGCTCCCGTTGGAACACAGACAAAATACTATTAAAATGTCTAAATATCGGATCGCATAACTGCGAGTTTGGCGCGTAAAGAAAAACGAAATTGCCTTAAAAGGTGTGCGCGTAAATTTGAATTCGCGTAAATGAAACACGCGTAAACAGAGCACTACCAGTACCTCTATAATTTCAACCATTTCTGTCTTTTCAACCATTTCTGTTATTTCAACAATTTCCATGATTGTAAACACCACGCCATGAAAAATAAGAGTTTACCTAAAGGGATTGGCGTTGTTGGTCTTGTCTCTTGTGTGTTTAATCATATCATAGAGGCCAATTCTGGAGTGCTTGCGTATCACGTTGTAACCTTTCTGTGTGACCCTGATAACAGACATCATGATTACAACAACAGTACGGATGTAGTCTACAAATATAAAAACACAAGTAAGTAACCGGCCAAAATTGAAGGATTTTAATTATAGAATGCTGTCTGATACGTGTACTAATGACGGAACTATTTCTACTTTGGTCATTTCAACCATGTACACATCATGTCAACGTCATTAGATCTTTGTATTAAGAATTACAGTATATGGATGCATTGGATATGAAGCCATAGCGCAACCTTTCAAAAATCACATGGGGAGAAGTGATAATGATGGAATGGCATTTGATAAATTTGACCATGAATTTTGAAGACGTAAGGTCCTATGTCGGCGTCTGTGGCCTAATGGATATGAACGCAGTTTCATAATCCAGATATACCAGGTTCGAAACCTGCTGCAGGCGGTTTGGTAGCAAATCGCTTTGTGTGGATTTTTAACAATGGTATAAGCGCCGTACCATTCAGAAAGCAATGGCAAACTACTGAATGAAAAAAATTGCCTAGAAAAATCACAAACAGCCAATAAAAGCTGGGGTTGATTGCCACGTCCTGTAAAGGATAAGCAACTAACTAACTAAGGTCCTATACCGCCAATACTATCAATCTGTGCACCCATGGATGCAAAACTCAGTGCACAATTATATGATCGAATATTCTCATGGAAGTGTCAGTAATATGGATGATCAGAGTTGCTAAACAAATCTCTTAATAAAGAATGAAACTCACGTATTTGCCGCCGATCATTCTCCAGTAAAGAAAGTCCTGTGTGACAGAAATATTTGAAGGTGTCGATTGATTTTTTTGGGATGCATAGTATGATGAATGGCTGTACTGGCCCTCAAAGTTCATCAGGCCACGGTTGAAAACTTGAATATCATTTTCATTGAATGTACCATGGTATGGAAACTGTGGTGGATTGGACATATGCATTGAACCGTTGCTTGGCACTACATCCTTTTCGCTGCGACTTATGGCAGTGCCTTAGAACTTAACATCTGTAGCACGAAGTAATGCAGAGTCTTTCGCCAACCCGTTGGTTGGATGTTATGCATGATATCTTTGTTTTTGTACAGAAAGCTGCAGCTCGACGTCATACAGCGTATTCCAGAGTTTTTGTGGCTTCCTTTTGATTGACGCCAGTCTTTTCTTTATGCATCTGCCGCTTGACATAAAGCAGTGCATTCCTTCAGAATGATTCTTTTGGAGTTTCTATTGCTTGCTTCGATTGAAGCCGGCATCTTGTACTTGCATCATCTGCAGCTCGACGTAGTGCAGCGTCTGCCGACATTTATGTGGCTTACTTCGATTGATGCCAGAGTCGTTTTCTTTCTACATCTACGGCACGGCATGCATTATTATCTTTTGGCGTCTTGCTGTGATGTATGACATATCCGATTTTAATCTTCAGTTTTAGCTCGTGGTGTTTTACCGTTTAACATGAAGTATCTACTTCTTCATGTGCCACGTCTGGTGGATTATGTGATCATGTTTCTTCACAACTTCCTGTCTGCAGTTGTGACGTGTAATGGAAAAGAGTCTACCGTAATCTAACAGCTTATTGTAACCTAATAGCTGCTCTCTGATTTGCTAGCTAAAACATGCATTGAACTACCTGTCCTGTGTTCTGCGGCTTACCCTTTTGTCCCCGCCCTCTTTCTTTAAACGCTGGCAAAGCGGTGTTTAAAATATTCTTATACCTGTCAGTCATAGCAGAAAAGAAATCCCGCTATGGTTATACTTAGTTCCACTCACGCGTGCTCATCTGCCAATCATATAATACTTGACAGCTAGACTGCACGTGAGAGTAACGGAATAGACCCTTTGAAGTTCACTCAGGGAAAATCTAGAACTCCCCTAGTACCCTTTGATTTTGAGCACGGGCATTCTAAAGGGAAACCTGCTTGAAGAACAAGAGTCTTTTGATCTCGGTCAACGCTCCAGATGAAAAACTCTGAGAGACCGGGACGTAAAGCCTTTCATCTTGGGAACCCTAGCTCCTGAATTTTGTCCCACACAGGAGTGCGAAATAACGTCATTAGAGATGCCCAGTCATCAGTTGCCAGTCAGAATTTGAAGAGTCTAGCGCACAGTCCTAAAACCATTTTTCTTTTTGGAATACTGTGTATAAGTGATTCGTGGAGATTTAGTTCTGGATTCTGGTAAGAGGAACATAGTTCTAGGTATTAGAAGTGTTTCACTGTGAAAGCCATTTAAAGTTAAACCCTTATGCTTCAATTTTTTCTTGCAAGTAAGGCGTATTAAATAAAATAACGCAGAGCGATTTTTCATAAACAGATATCCAACTAAAAAATGCTAGACCACGCGGCCCGACTGCTTTATAACTGAGACGAGACAGTAGTTATGTAGACCGACGCGACACTTAACTCTCCAGGAGAGAGAGAAATAAAAACGACTGTTAACCAGACCGGACTTAGAGGCGTTAGACGACTGACAGTGGGAAAAAAGATACATGTTTATATTTCATTTGTAATTATTGTTATTATAGCGTCTATTATTTTTGTTAATGCCAATACGACAAAGTAGCAAACACCGACGATATAAAAGTAACTAAATGATAGGTGATTTATGTGTACGTGTTGTGTACTGAGAAAAAATAAAACACTGGGTGAGTGACTTACCGGCCGCGAAACGGTAAGTGCGAGTCATTATCGACTCGGTCCGAACCAAATCAGCGGCCAGCGAAAGTCTGTGAGAGGTAGGCGGCAGGGCAAACAAAGTTTATCTTTTCATTTCGTCTATTCGTCAGGATTGACTGAGCGGATGAGAGATTGTCTTGTCCTCGTCCGTATATTTTTTATATATAGAATGGTAGCATTTTCCCACAAATTTGTTCTTGTATTTTTCGCAGACCAGATCCCCAAATGGACGACCAGTGGTCTTTTTCATTTATAATGTGTGTACTAGCCTGATTTTGTGAATGTAAATTATAACTACACAATCCAGGATATTATTTTAACAGCCCACAGTGGCGTATACCTGATATCATCATTATTTTTTCCCGACACCTGACAGTTGTATTCAAGTGGAGTACCTAGTTATACACTGTGCAGGACTGGCACTCTGGCAAAGAGTTGGCCGTTAAAAAAATCAATCATCATCATCATTAAGATTAGAAGCAACCAGGTTTATACAAACGTATACCCTCTCTTAAATGGTAGAAACATTAAGGATTCTCACACTAGTCACTTGGTTACATTGAAACCAGTGCCCAGATAGAAATTCCAGACCGAGCGGAAAACAAGCCGGTTTTTCCCTGCCCGCCCATACACTGCAAGCGTTGTCGCAACAGATTTATTCAGTTATAGTTCCTGTGTCTAGACTTATACTCCTTTTGTGCACCCCCATCGGAGGAAAAGTGACATTTTAGAACAATGACGATAACCTTTAGGATTCATACTTCTCCGAGGTTTTATCGTGGATAATAGTAGATTCGGCGTTCACCTCATTTGTTTATTTATTTATTTATTTATTTTTTTTTTTTGGGGGGGGGGGGGGGGGGGGGCGGAGGGGGGAGATGAACTGGGGCCAATTTGTTCCCTCGACAGCTGGAGTGGTACATTAATCACAGTAAAAAAAAGGATTTTTCGAGGAATATTCTGCTAACAAGGGATACCACAGACCCACGGGTAAAATACAATAGGTAAGAGAGTGAGAAGTGGCAAATGAGTGAGAGTGTGTGATGATTTTTATTTGCTGGGAAATATCTATTAATTTGGTTGTTTGATTTTTTTTTAACTTGGTCTTATATCGCACCAAGATTGTTTATTCCTGTAACTAAGTGCTAACCTTCAACCTTTGGGTTAATATGTTTGGGGGCTTTCTCCATACGGTGAAGGCGCACCATTCTTCTTTTTTTTCTCTATTTGTATAATTCTTGATATCTGTGGGTATTTGATGTTGTAACAATTTGGGTGATAATAAACAACAAAGCATTTAACTTTGTGTATTGGTCAGACTCATACCTATTTATCCTGGGTTCTTTCATGTGTATGTGTCTTGTTGTCACATAGTGTTGTGTGTGTAGAGTAACTTGTCTTATTTTAGATAGGGAGGCAAAGACTGTCATTCTGTGATCTGTCAAAGCAAAGTCGGGTAAAACGGATAGGCTACCGGAGACCTACTTTTTTACTAATTGTCCATGACTCACTTCCATATGTCAGGATTGGTTCTATATAACATTGAAGAACTCTTTTTCTTACTTCCATTGACAAAGAGCTGTTGCCTAAATACTTTTCATTTTATATAACACTGCTCTAGCCTGAGCTATTCTACTCTTCACATCTGAGATGGAACATCCATCCAATCGTATTTCATCATCATTCCTTTCCGTTCCAAGTGGAACATACGGCTGAAACAATTGCTCTCCATCGAATTCTATTCTGGGCTATCTTTTTCAGTTTTGCCCAAGTCATTCCAATTTCTCTCGCCTCCTCTTCCTTTCCCTTGTGGGTTCCAGTCAATGGCACCTCTGGCTATGCTTCATTGTTCTTTTCTGAGTGTATGTCCTATCCATCCCCACCTTCTTACCTTAATTTCCATTTGTATTGGCTGTTGACCACATCTTTTCCTTAGCTCTATATTTGCTATCACGTCTGGCCATCTTATACGGAGGATCCGTCGGATACATCTATTTACAAATGTCTCTGAGCCATACAGAAAGACTGACTTTACATTTGCGTTAAATATTCTGAATTTGTTCTCTCTGGATGTAGCTGAGGAGTTCGGTGATAAAACGGCTGAACATGCTCTTTTGTGTGATCTCTCGCACCTTCAGCCCTCCGGCAGTATCGGTCAATTTGTGGTACTAATTTCTATTAGGTGCTGTCAATTATCCACTTTTTTTTCTTTATTTTTCTGCTAAGTAGCAGATATCTGATTTTATCAAATCACCCTGTAGGTGATAAATATCACATTTACAAGGAGTGTTACTCAGATTTGTGGTTATAGGCGTGGCAGACTAAAACTTACAGCAGTCTGCGGCTAACGGCTTAAATCACCGATAAGACCCGGAGTTTGCGCACTCATACGAGATAACGAGATTACTGTCTGTGTTACACATGTCGGCAGACAATTGTGATATAATCGCTTCCGGTCCTTGGTTAAAAAGTAATCATGTATTTATTACATTTTACAAATTTGAGTCTTCAAATGTGTTGAGTGTATGCAAGCCATCAGATGTCCATATATGGTAATACGAGAGCTTAGCAGGCACGCTCCGTACTTCCCGTGAAACATCACACCCTATCTGCATGATTTGAAATGATTGGATCTTTCTGATTAGATTCATAACATCACTGGAGGGAAGATAGGCTGACAATTTCAGTTTTATTTCTCTGTGATTTGCACGCTCACCAAGATATCAGACCTTCGTCAGAATGAAGAACTAGATTCATAAATCCTAATTGTTATCCGGACCTTTTATTGGAGGGACAGATAAGACTTAAAAAGCACAGGAAATCTCTTTCAAATTTTAATAAGGAAAACCCGGACTAGGAAAACTGAAGAAACACGGAGTCAGAAGGGGAAATCTATTGTAAAATTAAAAGAAATCCCAGACACGTGTAAGAGAAGATTCGTCTCTTTTGTTCATCTGTGCGACAAGTCTGTAGCCAGGAATGGCGAAAGTTGTGATTTACATTTCATATTTTTTACTAACACGTGAACTAACATATATAAGTATATATTGCCATGTGAATTTTATTGTGTGAACCTCGCTATTGGATGTCAAAGTCATTTGAGGCTGGCAACCTCAGCGTATAGAATGATGATTCATGAACCACCAGGCACGGGCTGATGATTGCTTTATTGATGGTTTCGTAAAGAGAAATAAAAGCATAAAGTAGTTCCAGGTTCCCTATGGAGCAGGGAGGGAAAGATGAAAAGAAATGATGTACATTCTAAGCATAAGACTTACATTTTCAGAGCCCTATAAACATATTAACTTTAAAATTAATATAAGGTTTCACGCTTTAAACCAGTGTAAATGTCCATGTGAAAATATTCATTTTAATTAATAGAAGTTTCAAACTTTTCCACAAGTGTAAATGTAAATTAAATGAAACATGAATAAATTTATATTGTGAACACTTTTCAAACAGTGAAGATGTAAATGTAAAACATATTATGTCTGTACGTTTAGCCTTTTCATTTAAATGTAATGTAAAGCTAAAGCTATTCAGTTTAAATGTAAAGGAAGTTTTATCACGAGGGATTAAATTTAATTCTCATCGAGTGTAAAATCTGAGTTATGTGGGATGGTGAAATAGAAGAGGGGGGACACATAACTGTGTCGGAGAACGCCATACTCAGAAGAGCGTTCTTTTCTATTCTTCTATCACAGTTATTGGTGGTACCAACAGAACGTACTATTTCTGGAACAAGACGAGATCAGTGGCCGCACTGTGTAGACTTTCCTTGAGTTTTCTTGGAGACGAGCTACACCCGACAACCTTGACCAGAGACGAGTGATCAGTGTGAAAAGACAGAACCGTCATTGGCAGCTAAGTTCAAACATATGCTGCCACCTGAACTTCTTAACCCTTTTCGCAATCCCCAAATACGAGGATGATAGCTTTTCTTTTGCCATAACTATTCAAATTATTTTCAAACTGTTAAACCTAAAGTGATTATTAAATGTTGTTATTTGTGATGTTACAAATTTAACTTCGATTTATTCCTGTTAAATGTACTAAATGTTTGTCTCAGTCAAAGTTACTAAATACACACTCTAAACAGAGCTATACTTGAATAAGAGAATTCCACTGAGTAAATCAGGGATGGGGGCTTAACGAGCTGATAAATAAGTGCTTAAATTCTTCACAAAAGTGGTCGGCAATTTACAGAATTAACGTGCTTAGCGACAGCCGGCATCGTTTTCGCTTACCTGAATTTCTTGTGAAGACTCCCATGTGATAGATGCTTTACTACTCTTCTATCTACATTTCTACTTACTACTTAGTCGTTCCCCTTCTACCGTGAGGTGTAGAGGTTTGGAAGAGAGAGCGCCAGACTATCCTATTGGTTGTCTTCCTCCTGGCCTGGTTCCATTCTAGTCCTCGGTTCATCAAAGATTGTCTAATGTTGTCCTTCCAGCGGACTTTGGGTCGTCCTGGGGGTCTGGATCTCTGGCTCTTTGTTTCCCATGCTTGTCATGGTATCCGATCTTCTCCCATTCTGCAGACATGGCCAAACCATCTTAGTTGGGACTGTTCTACTTGGGTCTGCATGGGGTGGGATTTAAGGCCTTGACGTATCATCTGGTTGTGGACCATGTCTCTTCTTTTTACTTCAACCACCTTCCTAAGATACCTCATTTCTGAGGTTTGGATCTGACTTTTATGGGTTGTAGTCATTGCCCATGACTCGCATCCATATGTCAAGACTGGGACATAGCCATACAGCCATCTTCGTTTTCTTACCAACTTCTCTCTTGCTGAGGAATCCTCGATTTATGGCCTGAAAAAGTGTCCCAGCTGCTGCTTTTCGAGTGGCCAACTCTCCTTTGATGCCTCCCTTTCGGTCTGTAATAGCTCCGAGGTATTTAAAGTGGTCGACTCTATCTACATTTCTGCCAAGAGTAATCTTGTGACAAATAGACTCCATTGAAGCCTATATTAGATACTCTTGAGTTTTGGCCATTGTTAGACCATTACTGCAAAGCAGGGGAGGCAATACCGTCACAAGTGCCATATTGGTCAAAGGATATTAAAAGCGCATCTAGCTTTATTTCTCTTAGAACAGACGTCACCACTGCTTCCCCCTGTTTTGTCAGTGTTGCCCCCAAGATATGTAGTTTTCTACTTCTTTAATGACATGCCCATTGATCTTCATCGAGTCCATCTGCTTATTATTTATCCTCATTTCCTTTGTTTTACTACTCTGTCCCAAAAGTACGTGTACTGATTTGCCTATGTGCGACTAGACAAAGTAACACCTCATTGGTGGATATCGGCGCATGGGTAGAGGACCTTAGCTGCATGTCTAGACTTGTTTCAACTCGACGGCTGAGTCATTCCCGCGCTACTGCAGTTTTTGTAAGGTCATGTTTTAATACCTCGTTACGTTTGCGATGGAGCGAAATATCGAACAAAGGTACGCTATCAAATTTTGTGTGAAACTCAAGAATTCTGCCACCAAGACATTTGAAAATTTTACCGAAGCTTATGGAGATGCCACTCTAACGAGAAATATGGTTTTTAGGTGGCACAAAGCTTTCAAAGAGGGCCGAGAAAATGTTGAAGACGAACCTCGTCCCGGAAGGCCAATCTTGTCAACAAACGATCAAAATGTGGAAGTTGTGCGAGCTGTGATGGCTAAAGACCGCCGATTAAGTGTCAGGATGATTGCAGAAGAAACTGAGTTGGATAAAGTGCAGTTTATAGAATTTTAACAAACTTTTTGCACATGTGATAAATGTGTGCACAACTGGTGCCTGTGGCAGAGATATTATGATTTATAAATTTCAGATATTTATTCTTTATTCTGCACTTGCCTTTTACTTCTCTTTCGCTCTTTTACCCTTCTTTTTTCGCATGCGCTCGATTGTTAAAATATATTCTCCTATTCATACCTTTGTCTTTTCCTTTCTAATTTAGCAACGCATTTTATTGCTGTTAAGCTAAGTTCTTTGAAAGAATCGAATAGTGTTAATTCGTTCTCGACAGGGATAAGAAGTAAGACTATCGTCTATTATTTTTCTTTGATCTGTCCGCCTATAGTTAATTATTCTCGGGGAAAGATCTGAGATCAAAGACATGAATCAATGGGGACGGCCATATTAAGCAGAACGTGTGAAACGCACAATGTGAGTTTTATTGCCGAGGACGGATCAGATCGAGAAAATGTACTGTAAGTGTTAAGTCTGTTTTCGGTTTCTGGGTGAGAAATCTCTCTGATTTGTAGAATGAGCAAGGAAATATGTAAATCTGGACGTAGGTGCTACATCTGGCAAATTGAGTCGAGTCGGGTTATAGACGTAACCGTCCCCTGAGTTAGGAGAGATATATACTCCGGAATTCTAACTTAATCCATCCAGTACAGCCAGAAAGACTAGAACCATCTAGCTCTCGATTCCTAAGATCTCTGTTAATAGAAGCATCATTTAGTTGGTCGATTGGAGATCGTTTTACTTCTGCGCTAATGTATTCTGGGTAAAGCCCAACATCTACCAGCGGTTTCAGTATATGAGATGAACCTAAAAGAAACATTTTGTAATTTAAATAAGTGAGGTTCCAAGTTACAACCTGTCTGGAATTGTGGTTGCATCCAGAAAAAAACAGAGTACACATGTCACGAACTTTAATACTAAATGCAATATCGAGCCAGATTAATATTCATCTCAACATTCTCATTGTATATTCAGCCCCTGTGGCGAGAGAAATTACGAACAGTAACATTTCCGACGTTTTTTTTTTTGACTAATTGTGGTGTGACCAAAAATTTTACATTTGAGAGAAGTTACCAACCTGTCATTTTCCTAAGTAGTGGAAACCTCGAGATTCTGACACTGTGAGCCCGTTTAAACTTTCTTAACCAAACTGATTCAAATGACCTTAACAGTAATCTTAAAATAAAATTGTGAAGTGAATGCTCGCCGGAACATTGGAAGAAACCCGTATCTGCAGAGCTGGGATTCTCTTTATTAAAAGAATACAGATTCACTGTAGAGAAGTGTCCTGAAGTTTGCGCCAGACGGCGAGAAACACCACGTGTGTAGGTAAGAAAGTATGTCAGGGGCCCCTGCTGAATGAACAGAGAGAAAGCAGAACGACTGTTTCTTTCATTTTATTTATATTCATGCACCCACTTTGAAATTTCTTTATGCTATTTTTGTTGCAAATGCTGATTTCCTCTTAGGATAGATTAATATATCAACTCTGTTCTTAAACTATAGAGGGAAATACTAGACCATAGTGTATAAATCTGTGACTCTTTGGGGCTATAACTTTTCTGCTAACGGGATCGTGGGCTAAACAGAGGGGGAAAGGATTACACCTATGGGTCTATTATTCTTCTAGTAATTCATTAGCCTATGTGTATTTATATGTGCTTGATAAGCAAACTTATTTGTTGTGGTGAATTTTCTTTATGTTAATAAAATTTACATAAACTTTATTCGAGTGTGTCGGTCAGCTCGTTCCAAAATATCGAGATTCCATTGTTACAGTTTTTCACGTCTGTGCGTCTAACTGTCGTCACTTATGTGTGTGTGTGTGTGTCTGTGTGTATGTGAGTGATATATATATAGAGTACTATACATGTTCTAATAGACTGTCTGACTAAACTAGTTCTGTTGCAGAAGATAGGCTGAGAGAGAGAGAATTCTCGATTTCAGGGACAGACTCTAATTAGCTTCCACCATCTCACTCGTGAAAATCTATTTTCTTTACGTTACGTCTCACTGAGCTGTCACCTGTTCTATTCTATTCAGAAGGGACCAACCCAAGTCTTAATTCCCCTATCACAAATCTACGACAAATGTGGACTGGTCTAACGGGATTTTGAACTTAGAATAGGAAGACGAGACGACAAATATCAGCTCGTCTGCAGGATTTATTTTCTTTATTCTGAAATAGAGTAAGAGTGTGATGTCTCGTGAGTTTTAATATCTTTAAAAATAATATTATCCCCTAGACGAACGATCTGTTTATGGGCTTGCTGACCACACTAATAGTAAATTGTTTTTTCCACAGCAGTATTGACTATTATACATTTTGATTTACAGGTTGATTTGTCGGAAAATATGTTATGTATTGATTTTGTAATACTAAACCGCTGGTAGTGTTTGTGATTGTATAACAATCACATTGTTCTGAAGCAGAAAGGTTTGAACTAAGTTAAGGAGTGCATTCGGACTAATTGTTTTCGTCCAGTTAATTGCCTCCCTTACCCGAACTGACTTCAGGCGTGAACTTGTAGTGGATTTAAAAATTAAGGGATTCTTTTTTCTCCTTAAATATTTTGCAATAATTGTTTTGTTTCCACTGTAGCAACTTATTTTTGTTAGTGATTAATCTATACTACCATTTATTTGGCATAGTCGCTTGCATTTAGAGCCTTTAGAGCCATTAATAGCGGCGATAGTTAGATACTAATATTATAGGAGGAGGTTGTTACGGTATATGATATTAACGCCGTCTGCTAAAGGTTACCAGACGTGCAATTATAAAGGTTAAGACATTTAATATATTGCGATAGATGTTTCAATTAATGAACGCTTTATACACGATCGATTATGACGTGTATAGCGTTGTTTAGGACACAGTCGGTAACTAAGAAACGCTACCCTTTTCACATTGACCGTCAAGCTGTTAAGACGCGTCTGACTCTCCTTCCAATGTTGGGCATGGTATTGCCATACAGATATATTTTATGCAAGTACGGACATGGGTCAGTCCATTGCTATTACGAAGATTTGAAATGATTAAAGGTCAGTACGAAGTGAAAATTAAGGAAGGATGAATTACAGTCCATAGTATTTGATTTTGCCAGACTCATAGACTCACTGTCGGCCGTTGGAAACCCCAACCGCGCGTGCATACAGCTATGACAATCTGCATACAGTAATTTGATTATTGGACAAGGACTGATAGGATATCTACATATCTATGCCATATATTTTCAAGTTATAATATGTACCTTTGTGATCAACATGCATGAATCGTCTTGACGTGTAATCTGTATTAAATAATTGTGGACTCAATGGAACCGACTTATCACATCAATCGTATTCCAAGGTTCAATTATTATTCAGAATCTTCCACCCCTGCATTCGCGTAATCTTACATAGAAGGCACGATACACGATCACTCAAGAATATCAAGAAGATAAAACAATGGCCAGAATTTATAATTACTTTATTGACATTATATGGAACATTGTTCAGAGCTAAACAAACCACTTCCACTTGCAACAGACCACTTGCAACAGTGGTGGCCAGTGTGGGGATCGACAAAAAAAATTTCTGAATGACTTTCGAATGAAATGTTTACGATCAAGTTACGATCACATGATGTGCTGAATTATGACCTATGACGCAGTACTCAGTCTAATGCCTAACAACGCGACGTCACTGAAATTCGTGTAGGTGAAACTATCGGAGAAAAACTGAAGTCGTTCTTTTAAGCCTAACCAAGGGAAAAATAAGTCATTTGAAGCAGACACAAGAAATGGACTACAGGAGCAGGCAGTCAAGGGCATTAGCCTAGCTGTTGACGACCTATAGCACTGACCGAAGCAACGGTAAAGATAAATCTAGCTGTTTAAATTGTAGTCATTGCAAAACCGTTATACTGAGTCCATTTCGCTTTGATTAGGCATGTCTATGTATTTTCATGTATATATGTTAAATTTGTTTTCCATCGTATGTATTTGTTGTTAATTCGTGGGCCGGTTGGAGAGGGAACTGAAATCTCTGGGAATGTCGCGAACAGCTGACCACCTAGATTTCAGTCGTTCTTAGGGAACTTAAACGATCGCACTTTTGGAAGCCCATTGAGGTTGCCATTGGACAGTCTGTCCAAATTTGCTACCGTTTGACAATTTGCGTTAGCTGTACTGTCCCGTAGATAATTGGTGTATTTTATTCGTATTCAGTTAATAATTTTATTCAGTTCTGTACCATGTTCGTCACTATTTCGTCCATTCTCCTCTGACTATCATTTATTTTATGATTATTAAATTTTCGTCCGTTATGAGTCCTGTGACGTCATCATTTTTTCGCAGTCATTTTTATTTTTTGTGTACTTTGAATATTAAGTTGACCTCGGGTCAGACCATGACCTTTCATTTGGTCTGTGACATTTCCGCTTATTTTATTTAGTTCATAAATTCATTTTTAATTGTGAAAATGTCTTGTTTGCGTCTTGACATTGTTTGTACCCTTTAGTTGCATCATTGCTTGTCTGTCCTCATGATATATATTTATATTACATCAATAATATGAATTGTTACGGTATATGATATTAACGCCGTCTGCTAAAGGTTACCAGACGTGCAATTATAAAGGTTAAGACATTTAATATATTGCGATAGATGTTTCAATTAATGAACGCTTTATACACGATCGATTATGACGTGTATAGCGTTGTTTAGGACACAGTCGGTAACTAAGAAACGCTACCCTTTTCACATTGACCGTCAAGCTGTTAAGACGCGTCTGACTCTTCTTCCAATGTTGGGCATGGTATTGCCATACAGATATATTATATGCAATAATACACTTGTAATCTAATTTAATTAATTTTTTCTGAAATTTAAGGGTAATATGGGACATTGCATAATTATGCAGTGATAGTCCAAGAAAGTAGCACTACAATTTATCATAGATGCCTAGGGCATAATAATATAATATATATATTGACAAAATAAATAATCTTATAGCTACCTTTGAGGTAATAGACCCATTGTATATTATTTAATATACTTTTCTGGTACTAAGAGAGTGACTTAGTACATTGAACAATATAATTACTAGGAATTATACCCAACATTATTGGATATTGAGGTTAATTGGGTGATATAATTACATTATATTTAACAGATATCATAACTATTTATGATATAGTATTATTTAGATACAATATTGTTACAAAATATTGTCTATTAGGTGAACTTAAACATTAAGTTCAATACTATTGTGATTACTTATATTGAATATTCCTAAGTTGAGTAAGTATAATAATTACTCTGAAGCTACTATTGACTATTTTAATCAGTAATTATCAATAATTACTTACAGATAAAAGTCAAAATGCTTACTATAGACCACTTCGTTAAGATTGGCCGTGATTATTACTACAAATCACAAGAACTTCGTCTTTTTGCTGAATCAGAACTCGAAAAAAATGAAATAAACGAAGCAGAAAAAAAAGGCTGCATTAAAGAAAAAGAGGAAGAGGAACAAAAGGAAGGAATAAAGAAAGAGGAAGAGGAACAAAAGGCAGCATTAAAGAAAGAGGAAGCAGAACTTGAGATGAAGCAAATTGCCAAGGAAAATAGGTTGAGAGAGAGATTGCTCAACGTGAAAGAGAAGAGCAAAGAGCAATCTCCAGGCAGGAAGAAGAGAATAAATTGAAACGAGAGGAAATTATTTTACAACAAGAAATGGAATTGGCGCGTATTAAATTGGAGACAGCAAGATTACAAGCACAAAATGCTGATGCAAACCAGAATAATAACGCACAAAATGGATCATCATCCAGCCAACCTAAACACTTCTACAACTTTAAACTACCCATTTTCAACTTGAACGTCGACGACCTTTCATCGTTCCTGGCACGTTTTGAACAGACTTGCAAAACAAACCATTTGCCTGAAGAGTCATGGGTACTCAAGTTAAATGAATTCTTGGTTGGAGAACCACTGACAGCTTCTCAAAATGCTGACCCATCAATAGCTAATAACTACGGTGCTATTAAGTCCTTGCTTCTACGAAGATTTCACCTGGACGAGGAACACTGTAGGTTGAAATTTAAGGGAATTTTACCTGAATCTCCAAGGGATTTTTGCAGGATTCATTGCGAATATACGCAATACATTTAACAGATGGGTTGAACTGGCAGAAGTCAACAAATCATACGACAAATTAGTTGATTTACTACTACGAGATAAGGTATTATCTTCGGTTAGCCAGCCATTTTTTGCATATTTGCAGGAGCGTAAACCCGGTACTATGGATGAGTTAGAAAAAATTTCTTTAAACTACTGTTCGGCACACCCGAATGCAACCATTTCTAACTCCTCATTAAGAGAACCTCTACCTGTGGCGTCTAATATGGCCTACAATCACAATAACAAACAAAGACATCACAGTGTAGACAGAAGCAGGTTCCAAAGAAATCACAATGTTAACTTTCAGAAGGGACATAATAATGATTTCAACAATAAAAATGAGTTCAACAGAGGTAGATCACGAGATAGAAATTATTCACCTCAAACAAACTACCACAATGGTCAACATAACACTCATTATAATCGATCACATACTCCCAATGATAATAGTAACTGGAAGGGTAATAATCATGGCTCGAGACATCGAGATAATAGTTACTATAGAGGACGACGAGATAATTCTAACAATTATACTCGGAATCGATCTCATTCTCGGGGATCATCTCATTACAACCATAATACAGGGGCGGCAGTTACAAATAATACTACCCCTATAGCTCAGGTTCCACTTGACAATAATACAACACAGTCTTCTGCTGCATGTTTTGCTATTAATTATAATGTGGCAAATAGTTGCCAGCAATGCAATCTTATTTTTCAGAAGGCGAAAGAAACAGTGCTTAACTGCGGACATATTATACCACAGGTAGGTCTTGCAGTCAACGATGGAACAGGCCTACTAATTTTAAACAGGGGATTAGTTAATGGATCCGTCGTCTCAGTATTGAGGGATTCGGGATCCACAACGATTGGTGTACGACAGTCGCTGGTACATCCCAGCTGTGCAACGGGGGAATATGTTCGTTGCATGACGTTTGGTGGAACAATAGAGTTTTACCCCACAGCTATTATTCATGTCAACACTCCTTTCTTCACAGGAAACGTAAAAGTATGTATGCTAAAAAAACCTATAGCTGATTTGATGGTTGGTCGTATACACGGCAGTAAAGATTGTACTCCAGATGAGATTATAGAATGGGAGAAACATAACCTATGCACTGGAAACGCCGTGACGACTAGAGCGCAGACTCAACTCATGGAGAAAGTTGATGATAATAAAATGGATGCAGACAACCAAGAGGAATTTGTAGTCAATTCACCTATTGACAGGGAAACATTTGCAACCAAACAAAAAGAGGATAAATCTTTAAAAAAATTTTTTACGTTGGTTGATAAAGTTGACAATCTATCCTCAGGTAATAATAACAAACATTGTTTTGTTATTAAAAATGGCATATTGATTAGATGTTTTCATGACAAATCACAAATGAAACAACAAGTTATGGTCCCATATACTTTTAGACGGTACATTCTTCAACATGCACATGACTCACATTGTGCTGGACATATGGGATATACTCGAACACGATCTCGAGTACTGTCTTCATTCTTTTGGCCAGGGGTGTCAAGAGATATTTCGCAGTATGTACGTTCCTGTACTACATGCCAAGAAGTGAAAGCACGTGGAGCTTTTTCACACGGCGCCTATTCAGGCTTGCGATATCTCAGTGAGACCTTTTGACAAGATGGCAATAGACATTATTGGTCCATTGCTACCATCGGCCAGAGGACATAGATTCGTCCTTACGTGCATTGATTTGTGCACACGATGGCCAGAAGCTATCCCATTAAAGACCACCACTACCACAGATGTAGCTGATGCACTACATCTCATCTTTTCTAGAATAGGGTTTCCTAGAAAACTTTTATCAGACCATGGGTCACAGTTTATATCTGACACCATGAAGGAAGTCATGAAAACTTGGGACATTGATAGGAATTTAAGTAGTATTTATCATCCGATGAGTAATGGTGCGGTTGAAAGACTTAACCGTACACTTAAACAACTACTACATAAGGTTACTGCTAAGCACCCTCATGACTGGGACAGAGCACTCCCAGCTGTTCTATTTGCTTATCGGGAGGTACCGCATGAACAAACTGGCTTCTCTCCCTTTGAATTAGTTTTTGGTGCTCCCCCAAGAGGTCCTATGGGACTAATAAAAAACTTATTAATTGACGACGAGATGACTCAGGACACTCAGTCATCTTACGAGTACGTGATTAATCTTCGGAAGAACATTATTGAGTCTTGCCAGTTGGCAACAGCTTCTTCTGAGGCTGCAAAAGCTAAGGCTCGATCTCTACAAATATAGTCTCGACGATTACGCCAATTATTCCCAGGCGACGAGGCTTATGTGTTACTTCCTCACAATAACAATAAATTATTGATATCTTGGAATGGTCCTTACAAAGTCATTGATAAAATTTCCGACGTCGATTACGTCTTAGATATCAAGGGACACAAAAAGATATTTCATATTAACATGCTCAAGCAATTTCATACACGTCCTGAACACTTACAGTCAATTTTTCATGAACTAGATGACAACACAGTATCCACTTGTCATTATACTAACTTATCTGTCATCCAGGAAGAAGAATCTTCTTTTCCTGAGGTACAGTTACCGTTACCTGTACCAGTAGTTCAACCTACTGAATCTTGGCGGGATGTAACCATCTCTTCAACGGTTACACCGCAACAGCGTCTACAGATTGCTAATCTATTACAATCTTATCCAGATGTGTTGACCGACGTTCCGGGTCGCACATCGGCTATCAGTCATGACATTACTCTCAATGACGATACACCTATTCGTGTACATCCCTATTCTGTTCCTTTACATTTCCTTGCTAAAACTACTAAAGAACTTGAACAGATGTTGTCTCTGGGAATCATTGAGACTAGTAATTCGCCATTCTCTTCTCCATTAGTGATTGTCCGGAAGAAGGACAATAACATTAGACTATGTGTTGATTATAGAAAATTAAATGCTAAGACTATAGTTGACAGCGAACCACATCCACTTATTGACGACTTACTGCCACGTCTATCTAACGCAACTATATTTAGTAAGATAGACTTAACTAAAGGTTATTGGCAGATACCACTGACCGAAAAGGCTAAGTACTACACCGCATTTTCCACGCCACAAGGTCTATACCAGTGGAACGTGATGCCTTTTGGGCTTGTTAATGCGCCAGCTACCTTCATTCGCCTGATGCGACAAATTTTATCAGGTAGACCAGACGTTATTACATATATTGACGACATATGCTTGTTTAGTTCGTCGTTTGAGGAACATGTTTCGGGACTTAGATATGTTTTTGACACTCTAAGGAATTATCATCTAACTGCTAAACCTACAAAGGTGCAAATCGCGTGTAATGAGATAACCTTTTTGGGACATATCATTGGATCGGGATATATCCGAACGTTACCTAGTACAGTCTCAAAAATTCTAAACATAGCAGTTCCTCAGACGAAGAAACAGGTCAGGAGTTTGTTAGGACTTGTTCAATATTACAGTAGATTCAACCAAACTTGTCATCCATCACGGCTGTATTGTCTTCATTGTTAAAAAAAAGATATGCCGGTGAAGGTGACATGGACTGGTACATGCAATGAAACTTTCAACAAAATTATAAATTTGTTCTCACATGAACCAATTTTAAGACTTCCCGATGCTTCCAAAAGATTTTTCTTACGAACAGATGCTAGTAACTACGGCATTGGTGCATGCCTGCTCCAGAACCATGACGGCATTCTACACCCCACCTTATATATATCAAGAAAGCTGAAGCCGGCTGAAACAAAGTATTCCACAGTCGACAAGGAACTTTTGTCTGTGATCTGGGCAATAACGAAGCTGGAGAAATTCTTACTCGGTGCCCCCTTTACCATACAGACGGACCAACGTGCGGTCGCATCCTTGCGTCGATCCAACCACAAAAGCCAAAAACTTGCCAGATATTCAATCATCCTACAGCCATTCGAGTTCTCCATTGAACACATACCTGGCACTGAAAATTGTGTGGCAGATGCGTTGTCACGTAATCCTATTGACGACGAATAATCAACATTGACACTCTTAAACTACATCAATCAGAACTACATTGGATTGAACGAAGTATCAACTATAAAGGAACTAACCTTGCCTTCAATTCAAACTTTATAAACACTATATGCATCACAGAATTGAATTAAAAGACAATCAAGGTATATATAGACATTCAAACTTCGTCTAACGTCCATACACGAGATATGAATACTCTTTGAACAATCATGGATTTATATCTGACGACAAACCGAACTGATGTTCCTGTGTATACTTAATTCTTGGATGCTGGGATAAATGACATTTCTTTCCAACGTAAACGTTTGACCTTTCTTGCCTAAAAGAATTCATCAGTATCAAGACTACGGATGGATCATCATATCCTATACTAATTAATTAGTTAACTTAACTTCTTAATTGAATTATTATCAATAAAATGAAATGTGAGAAAAAAAATGAAATGAAAGAACAAAAAAAAAAAAAGAGAACGAAATACTAAAAGAAGAAATTATGAAAAGAGAAAATAAATCTCACACAAGTATTAGATTAATAATTTTTTTTTTAATGTACCTATACAGTATTTAGTTAGTTAAGTTAGTTAGTTATTATTCACTAACACTTAACACACACAATTAAGTTAAAACTTATATTCGAATTTCTTTCTATTTCTTCTTACTTAGTTTGTCTTTTCTTCTCTCATAACATCGCATTACATTAGAACCTTAATAATTTAACTCTTAGTTTAATTAATTAATTTAATTTTAATTAGTCAAATTAATTCCTATATGACATACTAATACGACAGACCTTACTTTAATTTAATTTTATCATTCACTATTAACATTGGACATTTATTTAGTTGATATAATGACATGTATAATATTGATATATAATGTGATTTATGATTAGATGACTATGACAAATAGTTAGTTGACACGACCGCAACACGGTTCTACTCAGAACATCGTCGGCCATATGTCACAATTGTGTTAAATTTTTTTGAAAAATTGTTAAGTCGGATAGATATTGAAAAAAAAATCTATCGATTTTTTTTTCCCCGGTGTACAGGGAATTGTTACGGTATATGATATTAACGCCGTCTGCTAAAGGTTACCAGACGTGCAAATATAAAGGTTAAGACATTTAATATATTGCGATAGATGTTTCAATTAATGAACGCTTTATACACGATCGATTATGACGTGTATAGCGTTGTTTAGGACACAGTCGGTAACTAAGAAACGCTACCCTTTTCACATTGACCGTCAAGCTGTTAAGACGCGTCTGACTCTCCTTCCAATGTTGGGCATGGTATTGCCATACAGATATATTTTATGCAAGTACGGACATGGGTCAGTCCATTGCTATTACGAAGATTTGAAATGATTAAAGGTCAGTACGAAGTGAAAATTAAGGAAGGATGAATTACAGTCCATAGTATTTGATTTTGCCAGACTCATAGACTCACTGTCGGCCGTTGGAAACCCCAACCGCGCGTGCATACAGCTATGACAATCTGCATACAGTAATTTGATTATTGGACAAGGACTGATAGGATATCTACATATCTATGCCATATATTTTCAAGTTATAATATGTACCTTTGTGATCAACATGCATGAATCGTCTTGACGTGTAATCTGTATTAAATAATTGTGGACTCAATGGAACCGACTTGTCACATCAATCGTATTCCAAGGTTCAATTATTGTTCAGAATCTTCCACCCCTGCATTCGCGTAATCTTACATAGAAGGCACGATACACGATCACTCAAGAATATCAAGAAGATAAAACAATGGCCAGAATTTATAATTACTTTATTGACATTATATGGAACAACTTCTTTCTCGTGTAAGTCTCAGTCAGCTATTTACTATGGCCAAGAGGGCAGAGCTTAGACAGATGCTCAGAGACGAAGCAAGACAAGAGGGATTGGACGGAGAAGAAGCGAAAGCTTTTGTCAAGGACGAACTTGACAGATATGATGCGGAGCAGAAGGAAAAAGCAGCGGAGAGGAAAGAAGCGGAAGACCGTCTATTACAGCAGAAGAAGATTGAGGAAGAAATGGAAATCCGCAGGGCGAACGAAAGAGAGAAGGAACGACAGTATGAGGAAAGAGAGAAGGAGAGACAGCACGAGTTAGTGCTTAAAGCTCTAGAAGTCCAAAGTCGTGGTGCTGCCTCTACCTCCAGCAATGGAGAGTCTTCTCCTCATTCTTCCTTAACTGATCCTACTAACACTCAATCTCCTCAACTCACCGGTATGTCATTCACTCTAGAATCTTTCCCTTGTCCTAATGAGAAGATTGACACGTGGCTAGAAAAATTTGAAAAAATGGCAACTCTGTACAGTTTAGAGAGGTCGCGTTGGTGTGTGAAACTTTCCCAGGCCCTAAAAGGGTCTTTTTACGATGCGTACTCTAAGCTGGAAAGCAGCCAACAAGACAACTACGACGTGTTGAAGAAGGCTTTGCTTCAGCGCTTTCAAATGAACGCTCGCAAATTTTTGCAACTGTTTTGCAACAGCAGGAAGGAGAGCTCTGAAACGTTTCAGCAGTTCTCGTCTCGTTTGAAGGGATACTTGTCAAAGTGTCTGGAGCTGTCACAGCTTGCCTCTACCTATGAAGGTCTTGAGGAGTTCGTTATATGCGAACAGATAAAGAACACTTTGTCTGCTGACACCCGGAGATTTCTATCGGAGCAGGATGCAGAAAAGCTTGAAGACATCTTGAAAAAGTCTGAGCGATATCATAATGCGCTCGCCGAACTGCCGGCCACAAAACGTAAACCGACAGAAGAGCCTTTTCGAAAGAATAATCTGGATCAGTCTTCTGATGCTTCTCACCAAAATAACCACAGAGAAACCGGACCCCAAAACCCCCGTCCTGAAAAGTCTAAGTTCTACAAAAACAAGCACCCCAGCAATAACAAACAGTCTGATCAACCCAACCGTCCTACATGGCAGCGCGGTCAACTCGCAAGAAAGAATTATTGTCAGTGATTCTCAACCTGGGGGAGAGAGGCTCTCAACACAAGGTACTGTTGTTTTAAACTGGACTTCAACTTACTGTTTGTTTGACACGGGGCTTTCTTTTGATTGCATTGTTGCCAGGCACCTGGTCAAACCCGGTCAAGAGACAGAAGAAACCGTTAAACTTTGTGGAGTTTTTAAAAGTGATGCACCAACAACGCTTCCCATTGCATTGGTTGAGATCCACTTTGATTTTGACAGAGGTGTGATGAAAGCGGCTGTTATGGATGACCCGATCTACCCAGTCATACTTGGCTGTAGGTATGTGTTTATTGGGAAATCGGAAGAGCCAATTGTGGCAACAGTAACCACAAGAGGGCAAACCAAGAAGGAACGGGAGCCTGCGCCAAATTTGTTACCTATGGAACTTAAAGAGGCACAACAAAAGGACCCTACTTTGGAGCCCTGCTTCGGGAAACTGCCCATGGCTAAGGACCCTAGACAGCACGGGGACATTTTTTCTAAGGATGGCGTACTTTATCGCAGAACGGGCAAGCCTGAACAAGGTTACAATCAGCTCCTAGTACCGAAACTGTACAGATGCCAAATCCTAGAAATGGGGCACTCTCTTCCCTTCAGCGGACACATGGAACAGAACGCCACAAACCAACGGATACAGACTCACTATTGGTGGCCAGGAATTAACACTGATATAGTCAGATATGTGAAATCCTGTGCCCAGTGCCTCGCCTTTCATGTACCATACCCTTCATCACTGCTCTCTCTAAGCCACTATGACGTTTAATGTGGCCACAATATTTCAGTTTCCGGGACATGATATTGTTTATGAGCCAGTTTTCCTCGATGTTCAGGTCGTGTAGGATGTCTATATTTTTCTTCTTCTTGATCCAAGATATTCTGAGACTTTTTGTTTTTAACCCTTTGCTTCTAAAGATTCGATTTTCTTTAATGTTTGAGTAATGGTCCGTGATTCACATCCATACGTTGCTACCGGAAAGATGCACGTTCTCAGAAGTTTTACTTTTATTAATTTGCTAGTGTTTGCCATAGGTTCTTCATTTTATTTAACCTCTGCATTGCTATGGCCAGTCTCCTTTTGACCTCTTTTGAGCAGTCTCCATTGTTGTTAATTATGGGGCCAAGATATTCACAATTTGTGACATTTGCAATTTTCTCATCACTGATGGTAATTTTTGGTTGTCATCTTGTTTTGTCTGTGGACATTATCTTTGTTTTTTTTTTTTTGTGCGTTCAGAAAAAGGTTCTGATCCTCACTGTGTCTTTTGACAGACATAATTAACTGTTCTAGTCCCTTGGCACTGTTTGAAAAAAATAACTGTGTCATCTGCGTACCTGAGTTTTGGGATCGCATTTCCACCAATTGTGAACGGATCGCAATGTTCACATTCTTGGTCACTCCGAACATTTCTCATTATATTTTCTCCATAGATGTTAAACAATTATGGAGAGAGGATGCAACCCTGTCTTACTCCCCTTTTCACCTCAAACCATCATGATGTTTCCCCCGCTACTCTGACAGCTGCTTGTTGTGCAATGTATAGTGTTTCAATTAGATGGATCAAATGCGCCGGAAACCCCATGTCTCTCATGATGTTCCACAATTTCTTATGTTGTACGCAGTCGAAGGCCTTGGTGTAATCTACAAAATAGGCATGAAGATCTACATTGTATTCTCTGCATTTCTCGAGGATGTTTCTCACAGAAAAAATGTTATCTCTCGTACCTCTGCCTTGTCTAAAACCCTCCTGTACTTCATGTATTTCATGTTATAACTTTCTTTCTATTCTCTTCATGATAATCCGCAAGAGGATTTTGCTTGCATGATTTATTAAAGCAATAGTACGATAGTTGGTACACAGTTTTAAATTGCATTTCTTTGGGAGAGGGATATACACATATCTTTTCCATGCTTTGGGCCAGATTGCACTATTCCAGATCTTCACACATAGTGCATGATAAACGAGGACACTGGCCTCTCCTCCTGCTTGGATTAATTCACTTGGTATATCATCGCATCCTGGTGATTTCCCTTTCTTCAGGCTTTTGATTGCTGCACGTACTTCATCTAATATAGGTTCTGGCTCTCTCTCTCTTCACTTTCAATCGTCATGTCTGTGGTCTCTCTACTATCTTCATACATTGTTCTACAGTACTCCTTCCATCTCTCCAATATGTCCTTACTTTCTGTTAATATGTTATAATTTTTATCATTGATTACATGTAATGATGGTCTAAAATCATCCGTTAGCGATATGATTTCCTTGAACATATTCCCATCTTTTCCCTGAAATTGCAGATCGTCTATTCTATTGCAGGTGTTCGTTGTATACAGTTTCTTGTCTTTCCTAATATCTCTCCTGATGTTTCTTGTGCAGTTTCTGCATTTGTCACTGTTCCGTTCTACCCCTGTTTGCTTCAATTTTCTTCTTTCTTCTATGAGCCTCAATGTTTCCTCCGTGATGTATATCTGCTTCTTATTCACTTTTCTAGGGATCATGTTTTCTGTTGATGTGATGAGAATATCTCTCGCATGTGTGGCTAGCTCATTCGGTGTCATATTCTCTTGTACAGCCGTCAGTGCTTCAAATTTGTTTTGTACATCTATGTTATATTCAGGTGGTATGGCGCTTACATCGAGACGGAGAGGTCGAGCACCTTTCGTCACTTTTTTCAATTTTAACTTAAAATCTGCAATTAGTAGCTCATGATCTGAATCACAATCTGCTCCTGGGAGTGTCTTTGTAGATGATATACCGGACCTCCATCTTTGTTGTATCAAGATGTAATCTATTTGATTCCTGCTGTTGCCATCTGGTGAGGTCCATGTGTAGAGCCTTCTGGGATGTTGTCTATAAATAGGGTATTTGTAATAAAGAGGTTGTTTTCTAAGCAGAATTCGATTAGTTTTTCTCCTCTTTCGTTTCTATGTCCTATACCGAATGGACCTGACACCTTTTTCTCTTTTTCTGTTCTTTCAATGCCAACTTTCGAGTTAAAGTCGCCCATGATTATCATATCCCTTTTTTCCACTTTCTCTAAAGTCTCTTGTAAACTATTATAAAATTCCTCAATTTCATCATCTGCTGCAGATGTGGGTGCATAAACTTGTAAAAACTGTGATGTTCCTTTTCTTTCTCTTGAGTCTAATCATTAGAAGTCGATCATTAATTGGATTGTATCCAAGTAGGGCTATAGATGCTTTCTTTGTCAGGAGGAAACCAACCCCACTCTGACCGCCCTTTTCCTTCCCTGAGTACATGAAAGTCTCTCCTGTTTGAGTTATAAAATGACTTTGTCTGGCTCTACTAATCATACAAAGTTTTTCCTGATGTAGGCTTCTTACATTCCACGTGACTAATCTTAATTTTTTCTTTAGTCCGATGTCAGGGCTTTCCGCAGTAACACAGTCAGGTTTTTGGCCGTCATCACCATTACTTGTACTTGCTCTGGCATCGTTCTCTTCCCCAGTTTGCATAGTCGATCTGTCTGGCCTGGGGGCCACACCATCAGATCTTTGTGTTCCGTGATTCGATTTGTTAACAGGGAATGGTAATATGGGGGGTTGCTGGGGGCGCCGTATTACCATTCAGACTAAAGCAATGGCAAACTAACTGAATGGAAAAAATTGCGCCGGTGAGAAAAATCACAAAAAAGCAGCCATAAAGCTGTGGGTTGATTGGTTGGATTGCCACGGTATCGCGCGTGTAAGAGGGATAAGGCAACGGTAGACTTGTTTTTATTCATCAGTAGTATGGCCATGGGGCTGTTCCCGGTGAACGTTCTAGGGGCCGGCGCTTTAGGCGCAACTTTGGTAGCGCCGGGCAGGTTGGGCGGTGGGCGTGCACCTGAAGCCCGATACTACGGAGGACAGAGCGGGAGTGGCCGAAGCCAAGCTCCTGCCTGTCGAAGAGTCGTTGTCCGAGATAAAGATGCGATCAATGGCGCGCCAACTCTTCCGCCAATCAGCACTGTGTCCTACTAATGAGAGGGGGGGGGATTCCTCCCGGGTTGTCCTTTTCCCAGTCGTTGTTACTTTTTGCTCAGGAGCGGTAATTTTAGGGGGGGGAGGTGAGTGGGGAGGGTAGTTTGAGGAAGGAGTTATGCAAAGGCGGCTGTGGGAAGAGTTAGAAGGGATGTAGTGAGGAACTTCGGAGTACGTCAGCCAAAGAAGAGCCGTTTGCCCGCGGGCCGTTCCTGAGCCGGGTTGCCAGGCCGTTGCCGTGCCCTTGCCGGTGGGGCCCCCGGGGGGGGTTGCCGCGCCGGGGCCGGGCCGTGGGGTGGGGGTGGCGGCGGGCCTGTAGACACAAGGTGGATTGGGGGAGAGGGGTGTTCCGCTGCTTTTAGATCGGGGAGGGACAAACAGACCCAGAAAATTAGTTCTCAAAAGGCATATAACGGTGACTAACTACGGGTGCCACCAAGACGGCCTTCTTCCCGTTAATCGCGGGCTGAAAACTCCCCCCCGCCGGCTATCCCTTACGTTTCCCCCCACCTCCACCCCCCCATCTCGTACCACCCCCCCCACCCCCCCCCCACCGCCCGGGGGCGCGGACGTTACCATAAGGATATGGTTTCCACCCGCATGGAGGTATCCTGCAACCAAGGTGAGTGGGAAATGTGTCCACTTCCTACTGTACTGGTAACTTTGGACTATACTCCTGTGTTGTACCTTCCCTGAAAGGACGCACATTGGCCTGAAAAGAAAGCTTTTTCAGGCCGATGCTTCGGTCTTTCAGGGAATTAGCCGTAAGGTTTTATTTTTATATGTTCTTGCTTTAATTAGTTCTTAAGTCTCCTATCCTCAGGAGCCTTGCACTTTCTTTCTTTTGTTCTCGGCTTCCTGCTCCGGGTGGACGGGAGAAGGCTTGTGTGGCCGGTAACGGGTAGAACTACTTTCTTTGTCTTTTGTCCTCTTGGGTAAAAAGACGGGAATCACGGGGCGGACGCCGTCCAACGACGTTTGGGGTCACCTTTTTGTGCGCCTTTTTTTTTTTTGCGTTTTTTTCCTTTTTTTTTTTCCTTTTGTTTTATTTTTCTTTTTTTTGTTTTTTTTCTTTTCCATTTTTTTTCAGGAAAGAACCGATCCATTTCGACTGTTTGTACTATGTGGTCCAGACGTCCTTAACCCCTGCAGTTTCGTTTTTAAAAAATTAATAGGAAAATTTAAACCCGTGTGCAGTTCCACTTCCGTCAACTCTCCCCTCCTTATGGTCCCCTGGTTTCCCCGCCGCTCCGTCTCCTTCCGGGGAGGTTCCTGTCGCGGCCTCCGGAGGATTTTTGTGCCGTACACAGGAAGGCACAGAGAGACTCTGGGCACTGGTCATGGAGGAGCCTCGGTGGTGACGGTGAGCTGGCTTGGGCGATAAGCGGGAGGCGCGGTAAGCGGGGGGGAGAAACCAGAGATAGGATTCCAGATTCGTCAGGGATGGGGGCGAGGAGGGGGGGCAGGCCATGCGCGGCCAACAGGATGTGGGGGCTGGCCCCTCTCGGAGGGTCCCACCCAAGGGAGGTAACTTTGGGCACGTATCCCCTTCCTACCAGGACGACCCCGCCACTAGAGAGGTTCTAAGTCTACCAACCCCGGGCCCTTTGATTTAATAAATGTTCTAAACTGTTGAAATTAAGTCGTTCTGGTAGAGTTGTCTACATTGTGATAATAGCACAGCGACAACACAGAGCAGAACATTTTATGTTAATTTGTGTCTAGTTGTTCGATATAGTTCTGCTCTCTTTCTCTTCTCTCTCTGCTTTCTGCCTCAGTTCGTTCGCGTCCCGCCTCTATTTTGCTTCGCTTCTGTTATTCTGGGCTCTTTCTGGTCACGTGTATTTTTTCGGTGCACTGGGAAGTTCAGACTCTGTTTGTATACCTTTCTGTTATTTTGAAATTACCTTACACGGTGATTAGACATAACTGTGTAGTGGTACTGTTTACCGTCCCTGAACCTACTGATCGGACTCTATTACTCCACGATTGATAACATCTAATTTAACTGTCTAACTATTGCTAAACATGCAGCTTATTGGGGGGTGAATTTGATTATTGGTGAAAATACATTATTTGACTAACTATTCTTCACAGGGGGTGGGGGGGGGGGGGAGATTTATACTAATCTCTACATTACGGGTCCCTTTTAATTTAGGTATGCAGTGTAGCGACCCGCCTCAGATATGTTAAAGTGCCCGCAATAACTAGGTTAATTCAGATGGGTGATGGGGGCAGACCACGTGGGCTTAAGAGATTTTGGTAAAGGTTGGGCGCAGAAATAGTTGTTGGTTTGGGGAGAGGGGGATGCCTTATTAAGTTAAAAAACCTATGTAGAGCTTGATGAAATCAAGAGACAGAGAAAACATGAAGATTTAGCTAAGAAAGGCAGAATATTGTCACAGAGAACGCGAAAAAGAAACCTGGATAGAGAGAGGTCTTTTGAAAAAGAAAATTGAGCGAAATTGCGTCAATGTCGGAGTATAAAATCGTCAACCAGTGGAGGATTAGTATTTAGCAGAAAAGGTAGTAACATGATAAGTTACAATTAACAAGTGCCGGGCAGACACAGTTCCAAGGTTCCTATTAATTGGTGATGTGGGACTTGGTAGAAGGGAGGCAGGAGAAAGCAGGGACAACAATACTGGACTGCCGCATTTTAGCTATTAGCTTTTGGTTTTGGCGTTTGTGTGTGTGTTGTGCCAAAATTTAACCTCGTAACTATATCGAGCGTGACTATCGAAATCGAAAAAGCGAGTAAAACGCTATTTCACAATACTCTTGGTCCCGGTCGTGTTCCGCGGTTCCGCACAGATATGAGACGGGGGGTGTATTGTCAAGGATAAAACTGACCCTAACCAGAACTACCGGTGAAACCTACCAGGACGGAGTTGACGCCTCTGGTTCTCAAGGCAGCGCACGAGGGCGCCAGGTCAGGAGGCCTAATAGCAGGAAGGGCTCAGAGGTACCTAATATGGGGGGAGGAGTTGGTTGGCAAGTCATGTACCGGAGACTAAGATGCAGTTTAAATACCATGGATGAACAAGAGAAATCTAGAGAGAAAGGAGGGGGGGGGTAGTATGGAAGGGCTGTTAAAGGTATTACAGACATCCCAGGCCCTTGTACTCTGTACACGCTGCCCCCACCCCCTTTAAGTGTCTACGCCTCTATGCCTGGTAGCCACGCACCAGCCCTACCGCCCTACCCCCCTATCTTTGGTGAACTTTTGACCGAGAAGACACCCTACTAAGGACAACTTGCAGAACTCAGAGTATATCTCCTAAGATCGGCGAGTCGTACCTGGACGGACAACCCACTTCCCTAACTCTGTTTCCCGGCCTACATGCACCTGACTACTCGATCTGGCCCGGGGGAGACTCACATGCAAAGGTATTTTTATACATTACCTATAATAAAAGATTAAAAAAAGACTTGAATGTGTATTTCTCGTCCGTCCATTAAAGTTCTCCGTTCCTTGATGTTTTCCGTTCCCCTCCTGCTCCATTAAGGAGATGGCATTGACTTGCTACGGAGAATGCTTAAAACTTAACTTGCCCGTTTGCTAAAGAGTGGAAAAAAACATTTGAAGGGGTCTTTCAGGAATTTAAAGTTCTCGGGGGGGGAGGGGAGAGAAGGAGTTTTTTGAAGTTTCATTTTAGTTGAGGGAGGTTGTGTGTATGGCTTTTTTTGCTTGCAAGGAAAATAAAAAAAACCGAGAAAATGTGTATATTTGTGAAACTCTGGGTAGACAATTCAAAGTTGCACATTGCCCAAACAATAATCTAAAAAAAAAAAATAAAAAAAACATTATGAAGGATTCTTTGCCACTCACGCTAGGCTTTGCTAAGATGGTTAATTATAACTACACTCGACGTCAAATTAGTATTGATGATAGGAACTATAGATTTAATCAGAATTATCAATATGGCAATAAGAGAGGCAAGTATAATTTTAATAAGAATTTTCAACAGCCTCAGATATATTACAACTGTGTCGTAAATGTAAGCGACAATAATACAAATCCAAATAATATGCCTATCGCTCATGCGAATGCTTGTAGTGTCGACCTTTCCAACAGTGCTAAATGTACTGAATGTCGTTCTCAATTTCAGCTACAGAGAGTACCAAGACTGCTGTGCGGACATCCTTTGCCAGTCATGTCTTCTTATGAAAGCACAGGTTCACTGGTGTTTGATAAGGGTTTTGTGAACAATAAATTAGTGTCACTTTTGAGAGACACAGGTTCGACGACAATTGGTGTACGTAGAGATATGGTGGACCAGTCAGATTACACAGGAAGAGAAGTAAAGTGTATTACTTTTGGTGGCACAGTGGCATACTATCCAACAGCGGAAATATTTTTGGATACACCATATTTTACTGGAAGAGCTCTTGTATGTTTATTAAACAAACCTATTGCTGGGATTATTCTTGATAACATCCCTGGCTTAAACGAGTGTTCTAGAGAGGACATTGTAATTTGGAAGAAGAAGCAATTAATAACAGCTAATGCTGTTACCAGCAGAGCACAGTCTCGTGCTGAGATGATAAATCATGACCATGATGATATTGTGTTGGAGGAGGTTTTGAATGATGATGAAAACACTGAAGAGGTCATGAATGATGATGATGATGATAATGATAGGAATAATGTGATTGAAAATATTGCTCAGATGGAAGATGATGATGATTTGCAAGTTGAATTGATTGAAAAAGAATCATTTATTCAAAGGCAAAGAGAAGATGAGTCTTTAAAAAAATATTTTCATATGGCAAGATCAAATAAGGTCATGTTTGATAATAATGCAAAACATTGGTATACATTAAATAATGATATATGGATTATAAATTTTCAGGATGGTACATCAGTGGAAAAACAGATTATGTTACCTACTTGTTATAGGCCATTTGTCGTACGACATGCCCATGGCATTAACATTGCAGATCATTTGAGAATTGCTAGGACAAAACATAGGGTTTTGTCTCATTTTATTTTGGCCTGGCGTGACTAAAGACGTAAAAGTCTTTTGTCGCACATGCGTAGTGTGCCAGAGTGTCGCAACGAAATGGTCTGGACACAACGCACCCATTCAGGCCTCTGACATTTCTTTGCGTCCATTCGCAAAGATGGCTATAGACCTTATTGGTCCTATGAAGGTTACTTCAGCTAGGGGTCATAAATACGTGCTAACATGCATTGACATGTGTACATGTTGGCCCGAGGCAATTCCGTTGAAAGCGATTTCAGCTGTTGAAAAAGCTGATGCGCTATTTTTAGTATTCAGCATATTGGATTTTCCCGAAAACATACAGTCTGATAATGGAACTCAATTAGTGTCTGATGCTGTGAAAGAAGTAATGAAGATGTTTGGGATTGAAAAATCATTTAGTTCATTTTACCATGCGCAATCCCAGGGTAAAATTGAAAGACTAAATAGGAGTTTGAAAAAAATGCTAGACAGGGTTATGGTCAAATACACACAAGAGTGGGATCGTATTTTACATGCTATTCTGTTTGCTTACAGGGAAATTCCTAACCAAAGTACGTGATTTTCTCCTTTTGAATTGGTATATGGGGCAAAGCCTCCAGGTCCAATGGCTTTATTAAAACAACTACTTATTGGTACTAGCATGAATGAGGAGGTTCAAACCTCGTATCAATATGTGGTAAATTTAAGACAAAAGATTATTAACGCATTCCAGATAGCAGTACAGTTGTCAGAAAAAGCTAAATTAAAGGCTCGATTGTTTTTTAATCAAAACAGGAAACTGCGCCAATTATGGCCAGGTGATGAAGCCTATGTTTCACTTCAAAACAAGTAAAATAGATTTATTGTTTCATGGAAGGGTCCTTATACAATTTTAGACAAATTATCAGATGTTGACTATGTTGTAGATGTTAATGGAAAGGAAAAAATTTTCCACATCAATATGTTACAACAATTTCATACTAGACCACAACATCTTTGTCCTATCTTTGAAGCTATTGACGAATCTGTTGAACGTCGCTTATCTTTAGCTGTTATTCGGGAGGAAACTTCTGATTTTTCTGATGGTGGTGAACCAATACTTTCCTTACTAGATGTTCATTTGTTAGCTACTGAAAGTTGGAGAGATATTTCTTATTCCTACTCTTTCTTCTGATCAAAAAGAGCGAATTTCTGACTTACTACAATCTTTTTCTGATGTGCTCACGGGTGTTCTTGGGCATACAGATATCACTGAACATGATATCGTGTTAACAGATTTCGGACCTATCAAACTGAACCCTTATCCCATCCTGATTCATTTGCAACCCTAAGTAAAAGAAGAAATAAAGGAAATGATTAAGTTAAACATAATTGAACCGTCTAATTCACCATACAGTTTTCCCATGGTGTTGATCAAGAAAAAAGACAAATCTATTAGAATTTGCATAGATTTTAGACGTCTAAACGCAATCACTGTCCAAGATGCAGAAAATTTACCTTCGCTTGAATCACTTCTTGAAAAGTTAACTACTGCTACATTCTTCACTAAGTTTGAATCGTCCAAAGGTTATTGGCAAGTGCCATTATCTGACAAATCTAAACCTTATACAGCTTTCCCTACACCTTTAGGTTTGTTCCAGTTTAATTACATGTCTTTTGGTCTTGTGAACGCTCCTGCAATTTTTGTTCGCATGATGCGTAGACTATTTTCTGATCGTGAAGATTTGATTACCTACATAAATGATATTTGTCTGTTCCATCATACTTGGAAAGATCATGTCAATGGAATCCATTCTTTCTTGAACATCTTACGCTGTCACAATATTACTGCAAGACCTTCAAAAACTAGAATAGGTTATACTGAAATTACCTTTTTCGGTCACAAAGCAGGAGGGGGATTCTTAAAACCTGAAGATTCTACTGTTTCCAAAATTCTTAACCTTGATATTCCTCGAACAAAAAAAACAAGATCGCAGTTTGTTGGGCTTAATAATTTTTTATAGACGATTTTTACCCACTTTTTCAGATGTAACTTCAGTTCTGTCTGCGTTAGTGAAATAAATGCACCAAATAAAGTAATATGGACACATTAATTTCGTTGATTTTGAAAAGGCTTTTGACAGCATACATAGGGACAGTTTATGGAAAATACTGAGGGCTTATGGAATTCCGAGCTGCATAGTGTCAATCATAAAAAAACCTCTATGCCAACTTTACGTGTAGTGTTGGGCAGAGCAACCTAACCTTTGAGGTGAAGACAGTAGTACGACAGGGATGCCCCTTATCAAACACTCTATTTCTAACAGTCATAGACTGGGTGATGCATCAGACAACAGAGGGCAGTCTAAGAGGAATAAGATGGGCTACATTTTCTACATTGGAAGATCTGGAATATGCAGATGACATTGCACTACTAGCACATTCACATCAACACATCCAGGAAAAAATGGATAGGCTTAATAAGTATAGCCAGCAAGTGGGCTTGAACATCAATTTAAAGACGTCAGA